>JABSMS010002862.1:0-10847 GCA_018902275.1 Aleiodes sp. PSUC_FEM 10030003
AAATATTTTGGATTCATATTTTGAATATTCAATTCATTTTTTGAATTGAATAGTATTATTCAATTCAATTCAATCCAAACACTATTCGCACACCCCTAGATTTTATCCTAAATTTTTTTTAATGCGTAGCTACCAATAGTTTTAAAATGAATTTTCACTGAAATATGTTTTCATTCAGGACAATTATACATTACTGGACGTCTGAAGGAACTTATTAAAGTACAGGGCTGTCAAGTTTCCCCAACTGAATTGGAGAATGTCATTCAAGGTAATGAAAAGGTCGCGGACGCTGCTGTTATTGGTGTGCCACATGAGAAATACGGAGAAGTGCCGAAGGCATTTGTAGTACCAAAATCGGGTCACGAGATTACTGAGGAAGAAATTAAGAATTTCGTTGCTCAACGTGTTGCTAAGTATAAAAAAATCGAGCACGTCGTTATCACTGATAGAATAATTAAAAGTCCAGCTGGAAAAATTTTGCGGAGAGAGTTAGCGAAGATGTAATGTGCTCAATAATTTTAATTCTATTTTTATACCTATTTCCTTTTACTACTTCGGTACTCAAATTTTACGTATGACTCCTGCTGTTGTTTTGTTGAAACTTTTTTTCGCACAATTTATCAATTGCGATGAGAGTTGAATTTCTTTTAAACTGAATAAGTTCTCGTTATAAATATTAATTTGGAAAAACTGTTACTCGGAATTCAAAAACATAAGAAAAGAGAACGTGATAAAAGAGTCTAACTTTTTAAAAACGCCTTTTTCTATGTAAAAAATCTAATTTATTGGATAAAATTGTATACAATGACGAGAATTTTTTATAATAACAATGCAATTAAACTTTAAATATTCGCAAAGAAGTGACGATAAAATCGATTTGTCTGAAAATTTCATAGTCGCGTTTCTTTTCATCTCCAATATAGAATAAAATATATTAAGCCGATTCCTCTTTGTCAGACTCACCGAGCTCCTCCGATTTCTGTGAAATTCTTTTCCTGATTCTCGTACACTTTGGACAGCAATGATTCCGCTTTGACCAACAGACACGATGATGAACAGCGTTACAATTGTGACATGATATTGCTGAGGCATCCCAGGGAAATATAACTTCATCATTGCCGCATATTTCACACAAGTGTCCTCTAGCACGGCACAATTCGCACGTTTCTGTAATATGTTTCCTCATAGCATCATATGCCCCATGTATTTCATCCATAAGAACACCGCTCTGAAGATCAACGAGATCCTTTATTGAGTAGTTTCCGGAATTTTCAAGCATATGCGTACGTAATCCAACACGCCATGGTAAGCCATGAAAATCAGCGTCCGAACAGAATACTAGGTACTTCTTCATCATCTGCAGCTCTTCTCTCAATCGCTGTGAATCGAAGAATAATTATTCCTCATTGAGAAGCAGGTCGAAAGAAACTTGCATAAGTTTCGAAACAAAATCGTTTGCACAATTAACAATTGAAGAGTCGGAAGAAGTAAATAATTTAGAAGAAAAAGAGAATCTTTATGGTAAAAATATTTTTGATATGGAATATTGTTGTTGAAGATATTTTTATGAAGATGAAAATTAGCAAGATATTTTATTCCGGATATTTTGACGTACTACCTTACTAATCCAAGAAAAAAAATTATTTGAATGTGTTAATGGCAAGAATGCAGTGAAAAAATTACCTTCAGCAGAGATAAATCAGGTACTAGCGTAAATAATTTTGGATTGAGTTCTTCCAGTGGCAAAATCGGTCGTTCATTCAACAATCCAAGTAATTGAGAAGCAGAACGACTGACTTTCCTCGGCTCCATATCCCAATTTCTTATGACTCTCGCTGGTATCACCGCCAAAGTGTTCCAGTGACAGCATTGACAAAAGTATAATCCAGTGTAATCACAGAGTCTTGGTTCCACCCAGGCTGATTCTAAATTAAGGATTCATAAAATATTATTTAGGAATGATGTCTTTAACGGTTCTTCCTCTTGTCATCTACTGATTAGCTCAACTAATTCTTTACATTTAATTCACTATGTCAATACCTGTTTGCCTGAAAGGACTGCCAAAGCATGGCAATGACAGACCTTTTGTGTTAGCTTGTAATGAAATGATTTATTAAGTAGTAGAAAAAATATAGAAAATAATTGTAAGGTAAGAGTCTCAGCTCGTACCACATGACAAAAGTAAACTTATTATTAAAAAATAGGGGAGACGTTTTTTCTTTTATTTTGTAGCTTAAAAAAAGTTTTTTGACGCACAAACGTGGATTTTCTAAACGCTAGCATATTTTCTCAGTATGTAGCAACGAGTGGTGCAAAACGGAATACGGGGCAAAATAGGATGAAATATTAAGTACATCCCATTTTGCCTCAAAATTTTTTTTTTAAAAGAAAGTTTGAATTTACTTCTTTATGGAGCTTAGACTGGCGCGAGTATGGACAACTACCTTACACGAGGAAAAAAATAATCAAATACTTACTGAATGTTATTTTAGTATGACACTCAGCACATCTGTACAACTGAGCCGAGAGCCCCTTTTCTGGACAGATTTCTTTGGTGAAAATATATCCTCCAGCCTCACTCGCTACAACGTGAGCGCAGACTCGGCGGATTTCCGTTATACACTTCCAGTGACAACAAAAATCACAATCTGGAATTTAGAGAACTGATGATAAAAAATTTGAATGCTTCAATTATATTCTAGCAGATCTTGATATTGATCAATAGATAACTGTTATTTTATGATAATATATCGATTTAACTTGATTTAAAAAATGCATTCTTTGAAAGCATCTGATTTTTCACAATGCCAATAATTTTTAAAAAATTAACGAAATTTGGAATTTTTTATAAAAATAATTAATTCTTCTAATGAATTTTTCCAATTTTCTCTTCAACACAATTCCAATGAAAAATTTTCCCTTGACTTTCAACAATTCAATTTTTCTAATTTCATCCGGAAAATTTTCGTTTCCGTGTCCATTTTACCCCTCCTCCCGTTGGGTACCGGAAATTTTTCAAATATTTTGTTATTTGAATATTATAATGTTAAAATTTAATTTTTCATTTTCAGCCATCAGAAAAAATTCTAAGAATCTCAAAAAATGTGAAAGGTTTACTTTCTCCAATAAATTTATAGAAAAAATCGAAGATTCCTCTTTTCTGAACATTGAGATATTTTCTCATAAACTATTCATAAACAATGAATTTTTATGAACGAGTGAGAAATTACCACTGCACATGTACCAGGACTGCAGCATCATCCAAATAGCGGCACTGCAGTGGTCGCAATACATTGGACCGCTGCTGGGTATTTGATACTTCTGTGGTACCAAATGGTGTCCTAATACCACCTGTGTCTCCAGCAACTCCGCATCGGACGTTTCTCTCAATTCTTGTGCTCTCAATCTCAACTCAATCAGTCTTCTCACTAACCATTTTCTTTCCTCCGTACACTCGTCACTTTCCAAGACCATTTGTTTGCATTTTTCAACCATTTCGTTCAAGTCCTCCAGACTAGTAGTCTATGAAACAGAAAATATTTTTTCACATTAATTTAAAAAAAAAAAGATTAAAATTTTCTGACGAAAATTACGTAAAAAAAATATTTTGAAAATTGAAGAAAATTAAAAAATGTAGAAGTAAATGAATTCTATCCCACAATTTTCCCAGAATTTCAATTCTGTGAATTTTCTACATTTTTTCATTAAAAATGGAATTTAATGTAAATTTTCCCCAAAATTCCATAAAAACAGTAAAAAAAGAATAAAAAACTTCTCATTTTTCCACGAATAAGATAAATCCTCAAAAATATGACGAAAACTCTATTTCTCCCTAATTTCTTATAATCATTAATGACCCCCATTTTGCCCCAGGGGCTCATTGTCCTCCAGCCTACACGATAATGAATGGAATCACTTTTCTCTCTATCAAAACGAAAATATAAATTGATTTTTTTCTAAAAACCTTCGAAAGCGACAGAAAAACCTCGACGGACTTCAAACTGTAGGGAATAGCGACTCGATTCTCCGAACTGTCATCGCCATCACCAGTAACATTATCAGATGAAGATGATGGTGTAGATGCTGTGCCGGAGCTGTTTGTCCTTGTCCGTCTCTCGTAACTCAAATCTGCTAATCCTGCCATGTTCCACCTGTTTCAAGGTCAATTCCAAAGATTTGTGAAGATAAGAATTTCATCATTCATTCAAAGAAACTTTACTTTCATATTTTATTTACCTTATGTATCCTGCGTTATTATTTATCAATAAAATATCCTTGCGAATGATAAGACGTGTCTGGCGGTAAAGTTTATAGAATGAACTCGTAATCTCCTCTTAATTATTCCGTTTGTTTACTTCAGGCTACTGTCTTCTTTTATTGTCGCGCCTCCCTTTCTCTTTGATTTTCATAAAAATATCAACTGAATATCATGCAGTTTTCCACCTTCCGCCAGCGACGATTCCTTCGACAACATTGCGATCAGCTGATTCCCATAATAAACTGGAATAACGGCGATGCCACAATGCACAGGCCACATTTTCACGCGCTGTGAAAATTCGCCTTTCCCCCAGAACCAATCACATAACTCAATTTTCTGTTGACGCTTCTTTCACTGTTTTGACAGATATAACTTTCAATACGGAAAATAAATAAACAAGCAATTACTGTGTAAAAAAGGATAATTTCAAAGGATTTATATTCTGTATTTTTCTCGATCGGATTTCATCAATGTAAATTAAATTTGTTTGAGTCTAAAAAATCGGAGAGAAGGTAATTATTTTATGGTACAAAATGAATCTAACCTCTCTAATTTCACTTCAGTTCATTCGTTCATTGATGTTTCGAAGTTGTATTTGTTTTACATCTATTTGTTCCAACATTTTCCCATTATTATCGTTATTATCACATTCCTTTGTACATTCGTGTATCCATCCACCTTAAATTCTTCGATAAATCACCAATAATGTTGATTTTCCATATAAATGATACTAAAGATACCAGAAATTTGACAATTTTTAGATTTTTTTTCTTCTCTCAGGAAAATTATGAAAAAAATATATGCACGTGTAGAAAATTTAAAAATCTCTAAGTGCGAATTTTCTAAATGTTTTTTTGTACTCTATTCCGGTTCTTCACACTTATTGTTCATTTTTATCAAAGTTCCTCAAAGTATTTTCAATTCATCCAGAGTTCTGCAGCATCTTCCGTTCCCCTTGCTCCCTTGATTTCACTAATCATAAAAAATATAACTATATAAACAAACTCATTCACTTTTCTTCCAGATAATCACAATGAGTACGAAGAAAACGATAACCTTCGGAAAAATCGGAACCGCTCTCATCTCAAATTCAGAAGTTAAGAAACCCGAGAGTACAAATGATTCAGTTTCCGTCACCGGATTTGGAACTTTCGGCAAGAAAGAGCCCGAGAAAAATTCCACTCAAATCCATGAAATTCAGCCCGAGGATGAAGAAGAATCCGAAAATTTGAAGAAAATCATGGGAATGACTGGATTTGGTAAAAAGGCAAAAACCTTCGACGTCCAAGAAATGATGGAGAACATAACAAAGACCTTGCGGACTTCGCCGCAGAAACCTGAAAGAGCAGAAGGTCTTGCCGCACGTTTATCCGAAGAGAATAACGACGATGACTCCTCTGATGAAACAATAGGTCCATTGCCCCCGCCTCCAGAGTCTCCCGAAACTTCCGAAAACATGAAGAAATCAAAGAAGACCAAAGAGAACGAGGAAGGCTCATCAGATGACAGTGACGACGATTCAGATTCTGAGGATCTGAGTCCAATCGACAAAATTCCTTGCACCCACGAAGTTTCCATGACTCACGGAACAAAAGCAATAACAGCAGTCGCCGCTGATCCCTCCGGCGCCCGGCTTGCTTCCGGATCAGTAGATTACGACGTCAGTTTCTGGGACTTTGCCGGAATGGATTCGTCCCTCCGCAGTTTCAGGACACTTCAACCCTGCGAGAATCATCCGATCAAATGCCTGCAGTATTCAATGACCGGTGACGTCATCCTCGTAATTTCTGGTGCAGCCCAGGCCAAAGTACTGGACCGCGACGGTTTTGAAAAATGCGAGACCGTTAAAGGAGATCAGTACATCACGGATATGGCGAGAACAAAAGGTCACACAGCTGGACTAAACTGCGGAGCCTGGCATCCTTTCATCAAGGAAGAATACATGACGTGTTCGCAGGACGGAACGTGCAGATTGTGGATACTGTACAGGCCGAAGGGACACAAGCATTTGATTAAGTGTCGAGCACAAAATGGCGTCAAAACAATACCAACGACTTGTTCATACAGCAGAGAAGGTACAGCAGTTGCTTGTGGATGCGTCGACGGTTCAATACATATGTGGGATCACAGGAAAAACTTTGTTAATCCGTCATTAGTCCTTCGTGACGCTCATCAAAATGGTGCTGGTATATCGAGTTTGAGTTTCTCGTACATAGGGAATTTACTCGCAACTAGAGCATGCGATGATACTCTCAAGTTATGGGATCTTAGAGTCTTTAAGAAGCCACTATTCGTTGCTGATAATTTATTTTCACGGTATGACACGACTGATTGCATGTTCAGTCCCGATGACTCGATGATTATCACCGGTGAATCACTCAGTAAGGGACAGACTCATGGGAGAATATTGTTTTATAGTACGAAGAATTTTGAATTAGTTAATGAGATTAAAGTCACGAATTCACATGTTATTAAGACACTCTGGCATCCAAAACTGAATCAAATATTTGTAGGCTGTGGTAACGGAATTGTTAAGACTTATTATGACTCGAAGAGGAGCTTGAGGGGAGCGAAATTGTGTGTAATTAAGACACATCACAAGCAGAATCACATTGAAATGATGTCGACCCAGCAAATTATCACGCCGCATGCACTTCCATTGTTCAGACAGGACCGGGCTAAGTCAGTTAGGAAACAAATGGAGAAGGATCGATTGGATCCGATTAAATCGAGACGACCAGATCTTCCTATTACGTCGGGTCAGGGCGGTAGAGTTGTGTCGTCCGGAGGAACTTTGAGCTCTTATGTTATTAGGAATCTTGGTCTCAGTAAGAGAATTGAAGACGATCAGGATCCACGGGAGGCTATTCTCAAATACGCTAAGGAGGCTGAAGAGAATCCGTACTGGATTGCTCCGGCTTATAAGAGAACTCAGCCTCAGACGATTTTTCATAGCGAGGAAACGGAGGGGGAAAGTTCGAGTAAAAAGCAGAAACTGTGAGTTCAGTTTGATACTGATGTAATAAAACGAATATGAATGGGATCGCGAGTGTTTTATTAAGGAAAGAACATGGTTATATTTTTTTTGGAGGATTTTATGACAAGGAGTGAGGAGAAGAGGAGGTTCTGACTGGGAGGAAGTACTTGAAAGAGAAAGCGAATTTGTAGAATATTTATTGTGAAAAATCATAGTGGAATTTCTCGCTTTGTGATATTTCAGTTTATTCAGTTGTCAATCCTGGAAGTGTTTGAAATTTAAGGTTTGAAATTTCCAATAGGGAACTTGCGCTTCCTTCAATAAATTTTTTCCATAAATTATCATATTTAACGGTTAAATTTTTTTTATGTAATTTAAATATCATTATACATAGAATAATAAATGACTAAACCGATTAAAAATTATAGTGACCATTGAATCTTGATTCACATAATTATTTTTAGTTTCATCTTGTTCAAATAAGGCTGAATCCCTAGTTGAGTCAGCCACCCTCTTTAATTTATGTTTTGTACGGAAGGAAGGTGTAGACAAATAGTAGTATTCATCATCCTTTTTAGTGTCCCAAGCCTCTTTGGAATTGTACAAGAATTATTAAGTAAGTGACAACAATGCTACAGATCTGAAAATTAATGACTACTTAATGCAAAATCATTTTTGGTTTTCGCAATATTTATCATTTTACCGAATGCACAAGAGTACAATCTAGAGAGAATACGCCGTGCGCAGTAAATTCCACATTTCGGTGCAGTAATTCGAGAGAAAATTTTTTCAACTGAAAAAAAATATGTCTTAGTATTTATAAAGCTTTTTGCGCTCTCCGAAACTTTATTGTAGGGGGAATGGGGTGGAATGGACCCCTGGGGCAAAATAAAGCTTTGATAATTCTAGGAAATAGATAATTAGAAGAAAGAAATTGAATAGTTAAATTTTGTAATTATTCACGAAGACAAAATTGTGAGGAAAAAATCTATAGAATTGAAAAATAGGAATTATGGAAATTCTAGTCCCAAGTTTTCATGATTTTTATCAAGAAGTTTCCCATTAATTTACCTCACGTATAAAAATTTTTTAGTAAAATTTTAGAGGAAACCTTTCATAAAAGATTGGAACGATTCTTATCAGGAAATTTCAATCATTTGTGATCCTTACTTCCGACTTAACTTCTCGACACGGTATTGACCAAGCAAGAAGTTTGTGCACAGCATCAGCAGTCATATTCATCTGAAATATGTATTGCCATAAGAATATTCCAGATACTTATTATTCTTCAATCTTTCAATCATCAAAAAATTAATCGCAAAAAAAATTATACACCTCGTGTGTAAGTTTGTTGACAAAGATGGCCATAATAATGATCGGAAATAATTGCATTGCCAGCATAAAAATCCCATTGACAGTATTCAAAATAACTTGGTCATGCCATGAACTTCTAATCAGCGGTACAATAACATTATAAGCGCTATAAATAATCGTTCCACAGAAGAAAGTTATTGCAATTAGTAGTGGTATGGAATAAAAATGTGCGATATTATTCGAAATCTCGTAGAATTTTGAGTGTGCCCGTTTGATGGCCAGAAGTGTTCGAATCACCGATCTATCCAGATGAATTCGTGGAGCCAAAACATCGTAATTATTTGCGTCAATAATTTCTGGAACGCGACTGATCCTTATGATCGCTTTATTAATACTTCCGAATCGAATCTCCATGAGACACAGAAGCATTGTGTATAAAATTAATAACCAGTTGACGACAAGGCTTGGTATCATCATTGGTATCAGCATCGTCAGCCATTCAAGGACATTCGCATTGAGATAAGTGAATCCATCAGTTCCAAAAACACCAATCCAGATTACAATGTTGCTTAGAAATAGTGAAATCAAACGAGTCTTCGCGTTTTTCAGAACATACAGATGATTCAATTCCATCAGATCGTTATCGACATTGACGATTCTGTTGAAAATATTTACAAGATATTTTTGCCGGAAGCACATGATAAACCACAGTAAGAACAACGCAGTTGTGCCAACGACAGCTTTTGTTAATATTAGCCTCTGTGTTAGTGCATTTGGACTTATGAATTGCAGGTTGTATATATTTGGTATACACAGAAGATCTGCACCGAATATCAGCACTATTAGAACGATATTGTACACATATCCAAGTCGGGAAACATTGCACTCAGGATGTTTATTGGTGAATATCACTGTAAATGGTATCAATCCAATTATTTTGAAGAATAACATGATGAATTTCATCTGGAATCTTCCACTGACAGGGCAACGCAAGAGCTCCATGATTATGCAGTTGACGTGTTTTGTGATGGAGTGAAATTTTTTCCGAGGAAAACAAGAAGTTTGAATCGATTGAGTAATAATAGTTTGTGGGGACGTTGAGATGAAATGTTTAGATTGTGAAAAATTGATGATCATTACATCGCGAGGACAGATAAAAGTCTTCTACTGGCAGCTATGAATCATTGCTGGATGGATAATATGTGCTTGAAAAAACAATTCTAGTGACAACAATGAGAACTTTGCAAGGTGTAAATACGCAGTGAAGGAGAAATGAAGTAAGATAATTATTTATTATTTTTTTACAATATGTCAATCGCAATCGCTGAAAGTTTACGTTAGAAGTCGTGGGTTCTACAATTCGTGAGGAATGATTCGATACTGGATATTACTAATCAATCATTTCATCAATAGCATAACAATAATTATCGAATCGGTGAAGTGACGCAATATCAACGTACACGTGAAGTTCGAAATTCCATACATAGTCTTTAGGTTTCACTCATAAAGACAAGAGCTGGTGCAACGAAATTGAAGAGAAATGAAAATTAGTCTCTCGAGCGTCCTAATCGAAACGATAACTTTAATTGTGGAACTACTCTTTCTCTATTCGCATATAGCCTTTTAGATATCGATATAAAAACTAAAAATTAAATGGTAAAGTGGAATGTCAATTCAATTAATAAGAAAGCCATTTCTCCTCAATGAATTAAGTAAAAGTAATGGATTAATTCTAAATTGATGTTTAAAAAATTGAGTGCTTCAATTTCCTTATTTCACGCAGTCGTTGCCCTCACACTAAACAAATAAGAAAAGACATATTAAGCTATGTCTTGTTTCCAGGTATGATATACCGCTCACATCCATTCCAAATTTCATGTTTACATAGTTACAGAGTTAAACATTGACGTGTTGGATAGAAGAGGAGAAATTACGTATTTGATATTTCAAAATTTAAATTCACATATTTAAGGCCGGTATCAATTTTTTCAACGACATGAAGGAAATATTGACACGTACCGAATTTTTGTTGAAAAGTGATGGGCCTCACGGAAATGATGCAGAGAAATGATAATATGATAATATTATCTACATTTGATCATGAGATAAGTCAGATGAATCGTTGAATAACACTTCATCATTTCTCATTTGAGATAACTGAAAATCCTGGAAATATTTCGCATATTTAATTCCATAAACTCGCAGTGCGATGAATCCAGCGTACCCCTCAACACCTTTATGAAAAATGCCGAGTCCACCTAATGCAGTTGGAGGGTTAGCATTAATTGCAGCAGCATC
>JABSMS010002873.1:0-16773 GCA_018902275.1 Aleiodes sp. PSUC_FEM 10030003
CCATGCTTCACACGCCAATGAACAGTAACAAGAAGGAAGAAATGCCATTGAAAAAACTCACTTGGAGCAGAAAACTTGTCCACAATTTCTGCAATGATGTCTCCTTTCATAGATATTGAATCTCACCCCACAACCAACACACGAATCAGCACCCTCATCCTTCAACCAATGATCAGCAACAGTTCTCCCCGGCTGTTCGCAAACACTCCACGAGAACACCCTGCCTCTAGTATCCCCAACATAAACAGTCCTATGATCCCTCGAAACTGCCAAGGCAGCAATCGAAGCCGGCTCAGCATTGTCCTTTCTATCGTAAGCCGTGTGCATTGTCAATTTACTCCTGAAAACAAGCTGTCTCTGCCACTTGAATCCGTCCCTCAATATGTTCTGTGGATTAATCCTCTTTGGTTTTGTGTCAGACTCATTGACCATAACGAAGCTATCAGTCAAGCTCGTGTCGCTTTTGCTCGTCCTAAGCGCTCCTTCATTATCGATCTGCTGATTATGTGATTCGCTGATTTGCGTGCCTTCGCTATCTGCCCTCCCTCCGCCCTCGCTCTTTCTAAACATGGGATTGCACCTGCTCTTTCTCCTGAGAACAACCGTCGGCGATTGTCCAGTTCGCGACGTTGATTTATTGGCCGAACCGTTGCTCGACTCGTTATCAGAACACTCTTCCTTCTCCTCATGTACACGTAGTGCCTCCTTGGAGCCCTCAGCCTCCGAGAGACTGCTTTCCGATCCGCTCTTCATCAGCATGGAGGACTCTTCTGCGGAAATACTCATCTGCTTAACCAGTTCATGAACCCGTTTCTTCGTACTCTGATTCCTCTCTTCCTCGACTTTAATCTTTCCCTCCTTGACGGCTTCGTCGGCTTTGTCATCCTCGTCAGCTGGTACCTGAACATAGTCCATCGACCACATCCGCGCAACTCCGTCGGTTGATCCAGTCATGATGACGTTCTGTGAGTCCCATTCGTGCGTCTGACTGAACGAAACGCAGAGGATCTGCTGCATTCGGTCCGCTCGGCCAACGCAGGTATTCACACTCGCCAACTCCTCGCCGTTGATTGACCAGACGTGGAGCCACGTTGCTGCGCAAGTGGCTATATCACCTGTCAGGTCGTTGATAGCAACTGCAGCAACCGGTCCTGCGTGTCCTCTCAGCTGCCTGACAAAGAGGCATCTGGAAAGGTCCCAAATAATCGCCGTGCCGTCTCGTGAACCCGAGACAATAACGTTGTAAGCCGGTGAACTAGCCAAACAAGTCACCGCCTCGGTGTGGCCATACAAACATTGTTTTATTAATAATTGACGCTTTGTGTATTCCCAAACAGTAACAACTGACGATGTGCCAGCTGTTACGATACACTTGGAAGACGTGCACACACAGGATACTATTTCGCCGCTACTCTGCATCATAGCTTCGCATACGAATATAGCTTTGTCTGAATCGTAATTTCCGATTCTCAACGAATGATCGGCAAAGCCCCATGCAACGTATTTGTTATAGGTCGGCGGTATCAGGCATTTATTTTGCTCCACCGCCAGCACAGATTTGTCGATGTGCAGAATCTGTCCGACTGGCCCTTTCAATTCCTTGATCGGCTGTAGTGATGGCTTCAAGTTGTCCAGATTGTGAAAGAACAAGCGATCCGAAACTGTAATGCTTAAACCCGGTGTTATCGGTCCTGGATCGATCACCGATGTCCTTACGTTCATTTTCTTGCATGGATGCGGCTTCTTAAACAGTTGCTTTGGGATCTGTCCGAAATTATTGATAAAGCCAATTGTCGCGTTCTTCTTCAACGGATCATCGATATTGTATATGTCGACGTTACCCTCGTAGAACAAATGGTGGAACACGTTAACGGCGTCGACGGCCGCTGGACCATTCTGCTTGTAGCCAAATATCAGGTCGATCCAGTGATGAAGATTCTGGGAAACATAGTCGCATTCCAACGCTAATCTATGGACACGGATGAATTCCCGGGGATCCTGTCTTGCCCATGGTGGTAATACGATATCACCAAGCTGTACGCCAGATTGTTTTGAGCCAAGATCAAAGTGATTCGAGTTGACCAGAAATTCCGGTAGATAGAAGAATTCAGGGATCAGTTCTTTGACATCAGCCATATTGTGTTTTGAGGCTGATAACCAAGCTTCTTTGATGCTGTTGAACATACGATCAGCGAGATCGAAGTGTCCACCCTGAAGACGTAAAAAGTGCTGAGTAAATGGTTCCATTCGCACCAAGTAAGAGCAGACAATCATTGCCGATGAGTAATGAGTTCCGTAGTGATAAGGAGGAGTTTCGCCGTGTGGATCGTCCCATTCTTTGTATCTCTTTTTGAACTGCAATAATCTTTCCGGACTCTGTGCGCCCATCGGTTTCGTGAAGTCTCGGAATGTTGAGGGATCATTGAAATCTAATTCTTCTGTATCGTAATCAGCTAGGATCCATGGGAATATTGGATACTGCATCAGATCATTGTAACTACGTCCAGCGAGTGTGTTCAAGTGCATCAAGTACTGGAAGTTCGATATTTCGCCTCGCACCCATCTCTGCGTAACCGATGTTTCACCTATTAAATTAGATAGCAGACCAGTCGCTTGCTCGACATTGGCGGTTCTCTTCTGTCCCGCTACTGACTGATGCGCACTGTCGGCGATTGCCGTAGCAAACGTCATGAATCTCTGATAAACTTTGTTTCTGACTTTCCTAGGAAACGCGAGAAGATAATTTCTCCCGTCACCGCTGAAAACTTCGAGTGCCATTGGTTGTAGCAAGTATCTCCGCTTGTGCACTTCTCTAATGTCCTCGTAGTTGAATTTCGAACACTGTCGCATCGCTCGCGATCTTCGGGGTGATCCAGGTGACGGTAGAATCGGCTCATAGGCATCAGGCAAGCTCTCGATATCGCGGATTTCTCTGCTCTTCAATAGCGTGAACCCGTCGATAACATAGAAGTGCTCTTTACCGAACAGGAGTAAGCCTTCCGTCGTATCTAATCCTTGAATCCTAGCACATCTGAACATGTGGCTGATCTTTTCGTGCTCCTCGAGCAATCGGAGGAGCGTCTGATTATCCGGAACTGTCTGATTATTATCTTCTTCCTGCTCATTGTCCTCGATCGTCTCATCTGGTTCACTCGCGTGGCGTTCCAATGTACAAGGTACCATTGGTGGCTCGCTGTCAGTGGATCCTTCATTCATTGCCAACGGTGTGTCATCAATAACCGGATCCCTCTCACGTTCGAACATACCAGAATTATTACCGAGCTGCTTCAAATAATAATCCTTGCTATCCATACTAGACGCGACTTTATACTTCAATTGTTTGTTGTCAGGATTATCCAATTCCGGTCTGTACGGATAGTGAATGTAGAACAGATCGTTCTTCATCATCTTCTTCCGCATTCTGCACGGTCCCTCGGTCATGTCGAGCATCCATTTGTCGAGTACGGTCGGTGTTGGTGGTCCCCATAACCCGCGTTCCCTCGTCAATTCTGTCTCTGTTTGAAGCCATTCCTGATAAACATAACGTTGCGTATGCTGATACGTTTGTTGAGACTGAAGCTTACGTGATGCTGCTAATTCACGTACTAGACCAACATGTTGCTCGGTCCACTGGGCTACTGTATTGTGATGCAATCTCAACCTCGGCTTTATTGATTCCTCCTTGCGCACTTTCGTTCTACTCGCTAATCGCGTCAGTCCACCCGTAACCTTCTGGATCTTCGACTGAATCTGATTGTGCAATTCCCATGGACCTCGATACGATGCTTTACGTTCTAGAACAACGTAATTCAACCACAGACGCGTTGCCTGTTCATGTACAAGCTCACGCACTGCAGATAGTTCCGGTGCTCTCTCGTTACCAATCGGTTGCGGTAGCGTTATCTTGAAGACTTCTTCAATTGGTGGTTTCTTGCAGACGTACAGCTCCTCCCAAACTCTCGTTGCGGCAACCGCCATGAGATTGTGTCCTTGATGAGATGTCAAACGATCATCGCTTGATTCAACCTGTGGATTAACGTGCCACGTAGTTTTCATATTGGTATCCAACATTATTTTGATATCCGCTGTTAATTGGAGGAGACAGTAAGTCAGGCAGCTTATGAACTCTGGTTCATGATTACCAGCGCCAAAGACTAGGAGTCTATGAGTCGTTAGCTTATGAAGAGCCTCTAGAACTGCCATTTGATCCGCGATTGAGTCAGTTGTTCGCGACAGAAGGAAGAGAATCGTTCGGTTCAAGCACTGATGAAGCCCTTCCATACTTACTGCACCGGGACGTCTCTTCGCCTGTCCGATGAGCTTGACGATGAAGTCAAAAACTTCATGAGGATCCTTGGTCAACGCACCCTGCCATAGTTTATCAACAATCCTCGCCGCTACATAACAAACGTTGCTCGTTATATTGTTCGCCGAACCACCAGGCACGACCGGTAGCGCTGCCTGTTCGCCAATCAGAACATCAGCGGCTAACAGATGCTCCATTAGGATAGATAGTATCTCAGTTTGGTAACGCGTCTGTTGCCCAGTCGAGGCGTACTCGGGCCATGCCTCGAGGACGAGATCAATGACTCTCGGTGATTTAGTTGTTACTGGTAATGACAACGAGTCCACAACAATGACTCTTAGGAAATCCATAACAAATTTACGAGCTGAATGATTCGTTAAACCGATGTCTTTCGATGGTGATCGGACTAGCACGGGTTCTTGCTCATCAGCTGGTGTACTAGCACCACTACTATCTTGTGAACCGCTCGTTGGTTTTGGGAATAACGTACCAGCAAGTGCACCAAGTACCTCAGCAGACATAAATACCTGCATGAAGTCTGTGAAATTGTGGTAGAGAAAGAATAGGAACTGGATTATCGTAACGGGATAATCGTTCAGCCATTCCGGTATTACTTCAGGCGAATTGAAGTGCATGTTGAGCATCGTCCTAACCATCGCTAGCAACGTGACAACAGCATCAGGGCACAGATTTATTCTCGATGAAAATGATGATAATGAATGATTGGCAGCTACACCAAACATGAAATTCCAGACATTGTCAAGCTCGAGCTTCGAATCTCCTGGCAGTAATTTAATTGGCTGTCCCATCATGAGGGCAATGAAGAGGAAATAGAGTTCTGGCACAAGATCAACGTGCTGCGGGAGTAACCATCCCAAATGTTGGAAACCTGGCACATTCAAACCGGAAGGCTTGACTTCACCTGGTGCGTTTTGCTGCTGGCAGCCAAGTGCCATGGCCATTTTGTTTGAATCGGTGTGCCGTAACCAGCCACCGTTGCTTGTGCCGTCTTTGAATTTTTGAAGGATCGACTGAACCGAACAGACGGCGACTAAGATCCGCAAGCCCCAGACGACCGTAGTACTGTGGAGCCCTGGCTGGAGGAAGAGTAGCACCCAATCGAGGCCCAGAATCTTCGCCAATTCCTCGCACATCGTCGCGTTAACTTTACTACCATTAAACAGTAATGAGTGCAGAAGTTGGAGACATCGATTTCGCAGTAGAATACACTCACCCTCTCCCTCCTTCGGTCCCTCATTCTCACGTGGTATCAAGTGCTTCTCCGATACCAATGGCAGTGTCGCTACAATGAACTGTCCGAACCAGAGCAAATCAGCTTGTCTCGGTTGTCCGAGTAGAATACTCAAGAGCGCGAGTAAAACTTGTCTCGTTGAGTTCTGTTTGACATCACTGAGTATATGCAAGAGCTTGTGAACAAGTTGGAGATCCCTCATTAGTCTCAAATTCGTTCGTTTTTCGTTTGATTCGGCGACGAGCTCATAGAGGTGTTCGAGTAATGAACGAAGTAGTTCACCGGGTGCCTCGTGCCAAACTTGAAGATCACAGAGTAGATCTTGGAAGGCGGTTACATTTGGAATTGCACTTGTCTCCCTGCCGCTGTCGACGGTGCCGACTAAGCTGAACGTTAGATGAAGAATATGACTGTTGAGGAGAGGGCACTTGCGTCGTAGTAGCATTGCAAGTGTTTGGTAGCCCCTGCGACGATCCATTTCTTGTTGCGCTGCTTGATTCGATCTGACGACACAAACAAGCGCTTTAACTGCGGCGTAAAGGGATTCAACGTCCTGAGCCATTGCGATTAAGCCGAGGAGAACCGAGCAGCCACCGACATTATCAATTGTCGTTGCGACTGGACGCGGATTGAATACTCTGACACCTAAATAGCCAACAACAACGCCGCCCAATGCGCGAGCAGGACCGCTCAAGTGTCCGGCTGAATTGTGCAGTACTCTAATAGGCGTTGCGTTTTCATGCGACGACATGCCAAGTTGTTTGGCTATCGATTTATTATCAGCTCTGCTGTAGACCTTTCGAATCTTTGCTAATGTCAGTTGCGACATTGCTTTAGCATTGAGACCAAATACCACTTTCTCCTCAGCTAATAGCGCGGGGAATGGTTCTGGTCCGATGAATTGCGGTGCCTGCATACTGCCCATATAATGCGGACCAAGTTTGAACAGAGTCAGAATATTTTGTGAGTTAAAGACTTCTTCAACAAGATGACACGGCCCTTGCTTCCACGTTAATCTCGAGTATCTTCTCCAACACGGTGGTGTACCAACGTATCCATACACCGGCGATGCAACCGTCAAATTAGCCGCACCACCACCAGGTGTCTGCGTTATGTAGTGCAACTTCTGGCTCTGAATATGTTGGCCATCAAGATAAAGTGAGAAACTTGAATTCTTTAGTACAGCTCTATTCAGAACAATGGCAATGTGATGCCACTGACCTTCGTGGAGTAAATCAGGGCACCAGACACGCGCACCGCTCTCCCCAATTCCCTCTGGCTCCCATTCCCCAATACTCTGCGGCATTGTTGTCTCTTGCGTTGACACAATAATCGCTTTATCTCGCGCTGAAAGTACCGCAGCAAAGCAAATTATATCTCTCGCACCTGATGGCGGACTTCTGACCAATGTCAGCAGTCTAACACAGTGTGGATCGGTTTTCGGATCTGAAAATTTATCCACGCAAATCCACGTACTATATGTTAGTCCAGTTTGTGGCGGAAATAGCCTGTCACCAGAGCCAATACCCCCAAGTACACTGTTGTCAGCTGATACAACTGTGGGTGGAGTTGTGCTCTGTGGTGCAATACTGGGTAAATAAAGACAGGCGAAGCCTTCAGCGCTCATGTCGAATTCTACGAATGGCGGCAGCGTACAGGAGCCATGCGCCCTAAAATCCTTTGGCGTCGTCATCGAGACGAGGGTCTTGATTCGCGTCAAAGGCACCGGTCCACCACGCGGCTTATTCGGGTCAATCGCATCCAGCGAAATGCAGCACAGTGGATCGCCTAGTCTCAGGAATTCGCGTAAATCTTTCGGCTCCAACGATTGCGCGGCTAGTCTCTCGATTATGTACTGGAGTGGCTGATGAAGCGGATGCGTCTCATCCTGAAGCGCTATTCTTCCCATCATCAACAGTTCACCAGCCATTCCAGCATCGCACATAACCTGCTGATTCCTCTCCGTCCTAACCAAACTCTTGATAACTTCAGCTATATAGATCTGAAGTGACAGAGCGTATTCCTCACTCAACGGCTCCTCAATAGATGGCAATAGATGTAACATTCCAACTACGATACCAGGATGAACAATAATCGGCTCGGGCGTGGGAGGATTCAAATTCAGAGAGCTAACCGCCGATCTTTTACCGCTAACCGGAGAATCCAAAGATTTCTGATTTTCTATCGTTGATTGTCTGTGTGACGGTGATCTTGTACCGATTGTGGAAAAATTCGGCTTGTCGAATACATCGAGAGCTACGTCATAGAGCAACCGCATCAGCACACAAGCGTAGGCTAGATTCTTCGGCATATCAGGTGGGAAGGCTGGTTCCAAAATGCTTCCATTGAATAAACTCTGCAGTGTACTGTGACAGTTCATCGACGGCCTCAAAGCCATCTCCTCCAGTTTGAGTTGCGTCGTGAAGCAACCAAGCAGCCTCAGCGTATCGCAGAGACTCGATTGGCATATTTCAAGGTGAAAAAACTTTGCATTAGCCGGCTCGAACCTCATAGCCGTACTTATCGTGTGGAAAACCACGTGAATTAACGTCAGCAATTGACTCTCATTCTGCTGATTCCTTGCCTGTATTTCATTGCACGGCTCAGTTGGTTTCGGTGGTGATATACCCAACTGTCCCTCCAGCGACACAAGCACGGACATAACGTAAACAAAGCCACCAACCTTACGAAAAACCGTTCTCGTTCTGTGGGATTCTCTCAAACAAGCCAACAAAGTTTTCAATATATGCGTCTTCAGAACGAGCGCGTTAGGTGGCGCTGAGTGCATAACCCCAAGCAGCGTGGCCATATCGTCATCTCCACCAGCCGACAGTATCAACTCCCGTACAATTCCAAGTGCCTGATTTCTGCAGTCAATGTACGGTACTAAATTATGTGCGCATCTTGCACCAGTACATTCTCTAAAAACATTAGCATTCTGCACATTACCAGATAATAGTGTCGTTAATGCTTCCATAATCAACGACGCCATTTTCTCCTGTTCGGGACACATTTTGTACTCTAAACCTTGATCATTAGCCGATTGTTTGTCCTTCAATAATGTAGCATAACGATGTAAACACGTTACAAATACCTCAAGCATACCAACTTCTCTGTAAACGTCTTTGAATATTGTATTGTGCCTCAATATATTTAGCAGCGTCTCCATACACATTATACTACAATTGATTGAATTATTTGTCTTTAATAGTATAGATAGTGATATTAGCTCTTTACAAGGCACAAAGTTCAAATGAAATACAATGAATTCAAGTAATTGAAAAAATTTCTCCTGTATCTCAGGATTCTTGAGATGTATCTTCTCGGCAAATTGGGATAACGTGTTTTGTCCCTCTAGGATAAAGTAGTTAGCATTGTCGCTATGATAAACACTTGATATGGCGTCCAGTATCGTACAGCATAGTAACGGTGAGTTTGATTTGACAAATACAGATTGTAGCACCTGAAATGCCTGGATGTTACGGACCGAACCACCGCGATTGCTCGGCTGCGGTAATGAGAAGCCGAGCATTTGGAAAAGCGAGCCCATGCTCGCCTGCGATGGCTTCAGTTCTGTGTGACCGCACATAGTTAACGATGCTAGCATCAGTACGAGATTCCTGATGGCGTCTTGAGCCTCAGCTTTTTCTTCCTGCTCTAGGCGCGATGGGGCATGTTTAAGCAGGAACTCAGACAGAAATATGTAACCCTGACAGGAGCGAAAGTCATCCAAAAGCGTTTGCGATACTTCGCTCGAATCTTTGAGGAAACAGAACACAGTTACGAACATCTCGACTATTTCTAATGGCGCTAATTCAGGTACACGCTGCATGTTATCGATGCAGAGGGCAATGCAGCCCTTATTGTGGATGTAGGAGACTACGTTTTGGGTCAAACCGTGACGCGATAATGTCATGAGCACTTCCGCTGCACTCTTGCGCCACATTACATTGTATTGGGGACACCAGGAGGTTATCGCGGAAAATAATAAGGTGAGGTCGTCTTTACGCGCTAGTTCCTCCGCGGGATATGGATGACTGCACAGACGTACTAAGAGCTGCACGAATATTTTTTGCAGGAGGATTCGGCGCTCGCGTGGCGTAAACTCACTGTTGACGTCAGTTGTGTCGGCCTCGAGCTCTGACATCTCTGGAAGGTCAAAGAATAGGTACAGGCATTTTACGAGGGTCGATGGCACGGAGGCGGTTGTCATTGCCTGGATCAGAGAAGTGTCGCCAGCTGCTAGGAGGTTTAGGGCGGATAGGAGCATCCAACCGTTTGAGGATTCCTCGCTGTTCTCGATTTCGAGGAACTTTACGATCGCACAGCTCGCGGTTTCTGTGCTTTGGTTTGAGGCTCGACGACGGATTTCGGAGACCATTAACTTTGATACTTGTTGGGTGAAGGCGAGGATGTCCCAGAATTTTTCGTTCATGTCGGTTGATGGGGATGAACCGAATACCTGCAAATTTTGGGGTTTATTATTTTTGGGAAGATTACAGCGGTTTCTGGGTTGTACGAGGTAGTGAAGAAAGCGAGGGGATAGAGGGGTTTCGTGAGGGGGTTTTTGAAGGAGAGAAGGAGAACTAAGAAAAGGATTATCATGAAAATTACTTCAACTGTTTCAATTCCGAGATATTCGAGTGAAACTGAAAGTTAGTTCATGTCAGTTCTTCAAACCGTCGGTCGGAGACCGGTTTTTGGTGAATATCTCGATAACTGTGTGAGATTTCGAAATCCTTCATGGAATCTTTTTTGTGGCTCTTAAAATTCTATACAGAAAATTCTTACAAAAATTTCTCTATCTCATTGATTCTGAGATATTCTCAAAAAACGATTTCAAGGTCGAATTGACTATTCAATCTTTCATCGAATGAATGGAAATATTGATAAAGTCTATTTGCGGAAGCAATGTATTCATCACAATCACATTGTTCTCTATCGATTGAAGCGGTTTATCACACCTTAAGTTTCATACACAGACAAATAAATGAGTTGCACCAAGTGTCTTTTTACTTATCAGTCATGACTGAATTTTTTAGGCGGATTGATAAAAATACACGTTTGAGCAATAAAATCAATACGAAAATACAAGTGTTTAAATTTCATTCATTAAATTATTCTAGTTATTTAACTTTCCGGAGTTTTCGAGTGCAAAAAAATTATCAGTATTTATATTTCACGAACGCGTAAATATAGAGAGGAGGAATAAATCGAATTTGATGATTCTATTTTATTCGAATATTAATCGAAAATCATCGAAAAATATTATTTTCAATAAATGATTTTCATGAAAAATGCAGCGGTTATGCAAAAATTTTCTATTTTTTTTCGAGAACAAATAAATTTTGAGGATTTTCAAAATTTTGAAAATTTCATTGGATAACCCGGGAAATTCGAGCTGGAAAATGATATAATGCAATCAATTTTGGAGCAATAGAAACCGAGATGAAGAAAATACGAACTATCAATGAAGATTGTTTTTTAATAATTCGATATAGGGTTTTTTTTCTTTTTCTAATTTTTCCCTATTCCACATATACTGCCTATGTCGTAGAAACCGTCAAATTGGTCATATACGACCCCAAAGAATACACTTATTAAATGCAAGTAAAAGCGTAATGGCTGAAGCTGCGAAAAATTATACACACATGTAAACTTTGTAAATATGTACATAAATTGTTGTTGTTATCTTTGTTAATAAAAGGGATCTTTAACTTTAACTTTCAATAACTCGAAAAGTATTTGTCCAGCGAGAATTGTATTACATCGTTTTCCTCCTCAAATTTCCCTTGGCTATCCATTGAAACCGTTGACATTTCCCAATTCAAAAATGTATCATAATAATAAAGTGATTTTTTAACTGAAGAAAGACTAAAAAAATTCTTACGGACTCTTTTGCGAATATCTAAAATTAATGGGCTTAGAGAAATTTAACAAGAGACCTTTTTTGTAGAGGATTGAATTCTCTACAAAAAAAGATCTCTTGACAAATTTCCCTGAACCTCATCGTTCACGAAATATTTCCAAAATAAACCAACGGCGAATTTTTAACTCATTTTTCCTTAAAAAAAAATTATCTGCTACTTCATTATTGAATTTGTTTTCCAAAAATCCGTTCCGCATTTTCAAACGATTCTTCAGGATCGATTGATTGATCAATGATAATCGTAATCAGTGAATTGATCAATTGTTAATAAGTTACAATGCAGAAACGAAATCTTGCAACGAGATAAGTCAATTTTGTGTTGCCATCGGTTTCTTTGGGAATTTCTCAGAAAATGATGGAGATAGAGAAACCTTTTTTGTAGAGAGTTTCAAGAGCTAAAAAAAAGTTCTAGCCAAAAATTTCGCTATTTCGCTTATTTTCGGAGATATTCAACAAAAACTGAAAACAAAATCGAATCAAAATATCTCCTTCAGATTCACTGTTAAATTCCGGAAATTATTACATAAAATCATTGAATCATGGATAGCAAATGTTCCATCAACTAAAATGAGTTCAATCTGATCAAGAATTGAAAAAAAAATTAAATTTATCGTTATCGTTTGCCAGAACGGAATTAATTCCGCAGAATTAACCCGTATCGTGTGATAAACTGCAGTTTCAAGTTTCTTTTCATGCTTATCACTAACTCCCTGAGAATTCAAATGCTTATCTCCGGAAATTTGTGGTCAATTTGTGGAAGATACAGATATCAAATCATCGACTCAAATTGGATTAAAATAACTGCGAATATTCAGCGAGAAATTGAATTTTTTTTTGTTCCAGAGGAATAATCCAGTATTGACGTATCAAGAAGACACTTCAGTTGGAAATATCTCGTGAACGGTGAGAGGAAAATTTTTCCGAGATATTTTTTGTAGAGAATTTCAAGAGCTAAAAAGGAGGTCTTGGCGAAAATTTCTCTATCTCCCACAGTTTTCGAGATATTTTGAGGAGTGGAACGAAATAAACAAGTAAAATTCTGTAATAATTTCAAATGATTCTCGGCCCTCACTTTTTGTGGAATATTTCGAAAACTATGGGAGATATCAAAATTTTCTCCAAAGCCTTTCTTGTAGCTCTGATTTTCCTCTACATAGAAGGTTTTGGGGAAAATTTCAGTATCTCTCTTAGTTTTCGAGACAATTCCAAAAAACGAAGAAAGGAAAAATTAAATAATTTAGTGATCAATGATTCTTCAAATTTTCATCGAATATCTCGGGACGCGTGGGATCAAATTTTTTTTATGAACTTGAAGCATCAAGGGCAGCATAATACCTTGCAGAAGAGGGGCAGCATATTGTAGAGCTTGTCGTCTTTATCAGCATCACTCAATGGACTCGGTGGATGTGTGTACTCCGAGAATAATTTCTTAAGGTGCATGAGCCCAAGTGCTGTGTGCTGTGGATTACCGGCACCCATACAATCGTCAACGCTTCCAGTACCACTGGAGCCCATTCCCCCCACGGCACTGCCACCCCTCAATTTCCTCATTATGTTCATTTTTTCCTGGATTATTTACTCTGCAAATTTCTTTTTCGATTAAAAAAAATTGTGGAATGAATTTGTTGGAGGGTTTTTTGAAGATATCTTTGGAATGAGTTTAAGGGAAATTTTCTGGAGACTTTTTTTGTAGGAATTTCGTGGTCTATGAAAAAGGTTGCTTGAAAAATTCTCGTGAACCTCATTGTTTCGAAGGTATTTGTAAAATAAACAGATTTTTTAACTCATTCATCACTTCAGTATTGGTTGTACTTTGTTTTGTAAATATCTCAGGAATGAATCGGTTGAGAGAAAATTATTAAGAGACCTTCTTTGTAGAAAATTGAATTCTCCACAAAAAAAATCTCTTGAGAAATTCTCCTCAACCTCATAGTTTTCGAGATATTTACAAAAGAATCAACAGATCACTAGTGAAGTGGTAAGAAAGCCGAAAATTTTGTACATCCTACTGTAAATATCGTAAAAACGAGTTGTTCATAGTTTCTGAGATTGTTATAAAAGAACAAACACATCAGTAATAAAGTGATAAAAAAGTGAAAAATTGTTATTCATTCCGAATAATTGCGTTGCGTTTGCGAATATTTCGGGAACGAATGGGTTTAAAGGAAATTCGTAACTCTTTATTGTAGAGAATTTTGTAGACTAAAAAAAGGATTTCAAGTAAAAATTCTCAAATCCTCTAATAATGAAATTCATCATTAAATGAAATCGTTTTGATAAAAAAGAATTAGTAGAAAAAAAATTGTTTTTCTTTCTTTTGCAAATATTTCGGAAACGAGTGGATTCAGAGAAAAATCAGTTATTTTTGTAAAGAATTTCGTACCCTAAAAAAATTATAAATGAAAATTCTTAAAACTCCATTACAAAAATCGATATCTCATAAAATAACGACAATCATCATAAAAAAATCGGTGTGATAAGAGAGTATTGGTAAAAAAATTCTTTTGCTTTTTTTTTAAATATCCTTGAAACGAGTGGTTTTAGAGAAAATCATCAAGAAACCTTTTTCGTAGATCACAAATTTATCTACGAAAAAGGTTTCCTGACAAATCCTCCTAAGCCCCATAGTTTCCAAGATATGCACAAAAGAATCAGTACATCAATAATAAAGTAGTTTGAAACGAGTAAGTCTAGACAAAATTCCCGTCATTTTTTGTGGATCCTAAAATTGTCTGCAAAAAATCTCTCGACATTCCCCCTAAGCCCAATATTTCCCGACATTTTCCAAAAATAATCAAAACATATTCGAAATCACCCTCTCTACTTTACCAAATTTTTCCCACAAAAAAATCAATAAAAAAAACAAAAAAATCGCAGCCAAACGTCCCAGCTGTTCCATTGCATAATTCCCCATATGACTCAAAAAAAAATCACCACGAAATCAATAAACTAAAAAAAAAACAATAATAATAATCGCGACCGCTCCATTAAACTTTACGCGCAGATTGTCTCTGTCGCGAACTAAAAATGAAGAATTACCTTTCTCCTCAATCACTCAATTGATGATAAAATTAATCGTTGACAGATCAACGTTAATTTCGATACCTCCCTCTCCGTCCATCACTCACACTTCCCCGAAAATAATATTAACGCTCAATACATTATTTATTATTTGTTTACCATTAAATCGCAGCAAGTGTCAAACGATGAAAAAAATGTACATTTAACCGCACAGAGTAACCGCCCAACAATTTTCTTCACTCCACTGAAATTAATTCCTCGTCACTTCGCTGGCTCTTTTCACCTCACTACATCCACTACATCATTCGCGTGTTTCTTTTCGGCGTTTTGTTGAGGGAACATGCGACAATCGAGTCACAATTACAACTCCAGTGGGGCACTTGTACTTCGTATTTGATTGGACGTAGCCATTTTGGTATTTTGGAATGATATTATTTTTTGACCTGGTGGAGAGAGTGGGTGAATGCGAGTTTTCGATACGTCGATATGCAGTCACGTGGTACGGGCAAAGAAATATGGCGGTAGGTGGAAAATTGTTGGGAATTTTCACGAGCCGAAGTTTCAGGAATCTCGGAGTTATCGACTGTTGGCTAGAGGGATTCGGCATTGATCGGCTGAAGGTGGTTCAGTGGAGGGGAAAATGGGAGCTTAAGGAGGAACATCAGGTCTGCCAACTTCAAATGAATAAATTATGAACCTAAAAAAAGGCTAACAATGGTTCGTTCTATCTTTGTATGCATTGTTACGCTGATGGATGTATTAAATTTTTTATTTCTTCTATTAAATAATATTTGTGATTGTTGCATCATCCCACGTTTCTCAATACGACCGTCAGAAAACTGAAAATTTAGACATTTTTCTATACTTTTTGTTAATTATTAGATAATAGCGGAGGCAAAAGTGCCTAAACTGTGAGAAAATGAAGTTCATTAATGGGAAAAGTTTATTAGTTGCTTTTTGTCTCGATTCATTCATTTTTTTTAGAATTTGGACCACTCTACGAGTACCAGAGCCATAACAGCCATAAGAAAACTGTACATATGAATGCAATTTTGAAAGATTAATTTTGGAGAATTGACTGAGGCAATTCACCCAATTTTTTTTGTAATTTTTCAAATATATTCGAGAATGCTGGAAAAAAAAATTCGTGCCAACTGCACGGAAAAAAAAATTCATCAAAAATTACCGAACCTTTTCAGTGACCACGGGAATTTCGATGGTGAACAAAAAATTACTGAACCACGCACTACTCTTTTGGAGAAATTCAGGAATTTTTGAAGAGATTACTTAAAAAATACCTGAATTTCTCAAAATAATCTAGTGCGTGATTCAGTAATTTTCTGTTCACCATCAAATTGTCCCATGGTTACCGTAAAGGTACGGTAATTTTTGATGATTTTTTATCCGTGGGGATCAATTTCATCGTACAAGTGTTCCCCTTCAAGGGGTAACGGAAGGCCCTGAATCCATTGAATTTCCAAAACGATTGTTTCATGATATTTCTGAATTTTCTTATGATGCAAGAGTATCAGCGACTGGGGAAGAAGATTAGACAGTCGATACTCCTCTTATTTCATGAAAAAAAGTAGTAAATAGCGCTAAACAATGAGTTCGAGAATTTATAAGTCACTAAGCCTTCCGTTGCCCCTTAAGGAGTTTCCTATAAATCTTAATTCTTTGGGATTTCTGCGAACATTTCATGGAAGCAAGACACATTGCTCCTGGAACTCCCCGGTTTTTTGAGAATTTTCCTCTGATCAGGAAATTTTTTTAAAAAATCAAAATTGAAAGTCGTTCTCAGCGTGGGAGTCAGGTAATTAAAAAAACTTGCAAGTCGATGAATTGGTTTCAAGTAAAGAAGCCTGAGATTTCCGAGATATTCAACGAAAAGTGCAGAGAAAATTTGTCACTCAAATTTTTACTTTTCAGCTTTTTCAAAATACCTCGAAAAATATGAGAGATAGAGAATTTCTCATTCCAACCTTTTTTGTAGCTCTTAAAATTCACTACAAGAAACTTCTCTGCAAAATTTTCCCTATCTCTCTTAGTTGACGAGAGATTCTTCAAAAACCAATTTCCAAACCTTCCATCGTGCGCCTTCCTTCTCACACACACGCCCATCTAACACATTACCTCCCCTTCTCACGCCGCATCGAGGGGCAGAGGGTGCTTTCCAACAAGGCAACACAGTGTGACACAGTGCACCTCAGGGCCTGTGTCTATGAGAAAATCCAAAATGTTTGAATTATAAAAATTTAGAATTCC
>JABSMS010002884.1:0-16773 GCA_018902275.1 Aleiodes sp. PSUC_FEM 10030003
ACACATTTTCACCTGAAATTTCCTCAGCTTTCCAATAGAATTATCAAAATTAACCCATCTTCAATATTTCTCTCGATTTCTCGCGATTTTCATAATATGAAATATCGAAACTAAGGTTTGTCCATTTTACCCCACCTTCCCCTATATTTATACATATATTTTCTTATTCTAAAAATATATGTTGTCATATATTTCATACCATAGATGACATTTTTGTGCGGGCTTATCAATACGAATTTAAACTTTCGGAAAAATAACTCATATTTTAAATGTTTGAATTCAACGAAAATCTTAATGATAATGGGTGAATGAGGAGTCAGATTTCCGTGGTAATAGCGAGGAGAGGGGGTCAGAGTATCACAGAGACGAGAAGTTGCGTCGATTCATCAAGATCCACGGAATCATAAAAGACTCATAATCCTCAGTTGTGCTCGTGCTTTGCATCGATTCTCAGGGATGGCCTCACTGAGGAGTTTTACAAAAGGTCTTCCATCTTCTTGGAAGACCCATCGTTAAATCCAACTGGGTAAAGCCCATTGTCATGGTAATTATCACGTTATTTTTCTTGTTAAAAAAAAACGTCAGAGAGGGAAGTTTGATAATTTATAATTAAATTGTTTGAGTAGCATAAATTATTGCGTGAGCTTCTGCATTTTCGAGAATATAATTCGCATTAATTTTCGGTGACAAAAGTATTTTAATTCGAAAAATTAAGGATGTCGAGTGACTTTGAAAAA
Organism: Aleiodes sp. PSUC_FEM 10030003; assembly: GCA_018902275.1. Lineage (NCBI taxonomy): Eukaryota > Metazoa > Arthropoda > Insecta > Hymenoptera > Braconidae > Aleiodes > Aleiodes sp. PSUC_FEM 10030003. The sequence goes on from JABSMS010002884.1 coordinate 738, forward strand.
ATTGTGAAAAATTGATTAAAAAATCCAGTAAAATTTTTAAGACTTTTAGGAAGATATCAACGGAGAAAATTGATGAAAATTGGTCATATCTTCATTAAAAATAATAAAAAAATTCCTAAATTTTTCGAGAATATAGGGTAAGTAGTTCTAAACACGATTTTGAAGGAAAATTTCATAATTATTAGGGACATCATTTTCTTCTAATAAATAAATATTTTTTTTAACTAAATGAAAGCATCCTAATAATTGTGAAATTTTCATCCAAAATCGTGTTTAGCATTACTCTGCAAAATTCAGAATTTCTTCACCATTTTCGGAGATTTTTTCCATTAATAGCTTCCTAAATCCCTCGAGAATTTTCCTGAATTTTTAAATGATATCATCGCCCTAGAGTCAAAAGGGCGTAAGTGCCATTTTTTGAAAATCCACAAAAATTGAATGTACACTCATTTTTCATGAGACTACTGACTCGCGCCCTTTTATTATTCAGCAAGGAAAAATGGCACTTACGCCCCTTTGATTCTACGGCGACGATATTATAAAAAAAAATCCATCGGATTTTACAATTTTTTCAAAGTCGCTCAACATCCTCAAATTGTCATTTGAAGCAAAAAAAAATTGAATAACCCTTCGTGGCTTTTATAAACTTTCATACTCTCCTATATTCAATGGAAAAGCATTGATGAACGAAAAAGTGGACAATGGCAGGGACAAGTGCACGTGTCTCCTCCTCTTTCACAAACTCACTCTATCCAGACTACAGTATATACGATCCAAGCTTCCAGATTAATTTCATTATGAATGTTGTCCCAACACTCGAGATCGACTGACGGTCAAACACCCTCGACTCTATTAACAGTTTAAAGCGTATTACCGTTCTACTGGACTCTACCGACTGTACCCATCTATTTCATCCTCCATCCTCCCATCGGCATCAAAAAACCTCATCCTTTTTCAAACCTCTCTCTATCTGCTCTTCAAACTCTGCTTTTTACGTTGAAAATTCAATTTTTCAAGTAAATTTAATTTTTATTTAAACCAATTAAATCCGCTGGCACAGATTCTTCCAAATGAATTTTTCAAGTGGCAAATTGATTTTATCGAGTTAATTAACAAGTGGATAATAATATTGCTTGTAATCTGATAGAGCTTTTCTACTCATTTTTCAGCGATATGCTTGTGAACGGAAGGATATTGATGTCATATTTTAACCTCTTTCTTTAATAAACATTTTGCACCTGCATGCTCCATTTCGGTGATGAAATTTTTTAAAACTCCCTATTAGTTACATGGAGTCATCAACAATTTTAAAAGCTGGATATAGAAATCGCACAAAATTCGGTGAATTATACGGAGAGAAGAATTTCAAAATTTATCGTGCCAGCTGCATGAAGCAGATGCAAGAAAAAATGGCACTTACGCTCTTTTCATTCTACGGCGACGATATTCATTCTGAAAATTGATACACATATTTCATTAATTAATTTAGAATCGACAAAATTGCCGATTTGCATCTTAATTCTAAGTATCTTCCAACAAAAAAATTCGAATAAAATATTTCGATGTTAAAACAACTCGCATTGGACGGCAAAAATGATTACCGAATTCTTTTAGAATAACCATCCATTGAAACTGCAGAAATATTCCTTAAAAAAAAACAAATAATGCAGTGGTATATTATCCAATAAAATTCCACTAGAGAAAAACGAAAAAGTATAACGTAGACTCGTCGAGTCCCTTCGCGTAAAATAGAAGGGATTAGTTTCTTACGGGAGCGCCTCGCGGGGCTTAAGCATTGATGAGGTTTTTAAATGGGTTCTTCTTTGATGGCGCACGGTTGGTAACGATCCTCGATCCTACCCCCAATTCTTCCTTCTCTCCCACCACCTTACCTCCTTTTACTTCCTTTTCTCCAAAGTGGGTGGATATTCACGTGGAGCTCGACCAAGAGTGCTTTCTCTCCGTTCTTTCCTAATTTTTCTTTCTCTTTTTTTCGCAGTGAAAAGAAGAAAAAGGAAGACGGGAACGAAGAAGGGGGCAAAGAACTAGGAGACGATATTTACCGGGAGATTAAAAAATCGAAAGAAAAATTAACTGTTACGAGGGCATGCAGCTCCAAGTCCCGAAGACTTAATTCGATGTAATCCCTCGCTAAGATTCACCCCAAGTCTTTACCAAGAGCCCTGACCCCCTACCACCTCCATTCTATCCCGATCGAATTAAAAAAACAAAAGGGTTTTCCATATTCTGCCATTTTAATTTTCATGAAAAAAAAATTCTTTTTGAACTCGTCTCAATCGAACGTTTTGCAAGATTTTGGGTTTTGAACAATTGAGTCGACTTCTTTTATGTATCATTAACAATTCATGCCGAATTGGCTGCTGAATAAAAATTCTCGTTGAATGAAAAATTTTCACTTTTGTAAAAAAATCGACGTTTTGCAAGATTTTTGACTCTGAACGAAATTTCTGATCCGATGCCACTTTTTTTCATGAATAGACTCATGGAATGCATCCTACACGATTCACGCAATGTTTCGGTTACTTAACGAAAAATGTGATTGAATTAATTGAATCATCGCATTACGGAATTTGTTTCAGAATTGATACCTGCAATTCTCCAAATTAATCATACTCCGTGAAATGCCCAGAGTCCAAATTTGATCAGAATTTCTCGGTCAAAGAAAAATCACCAAAAAAGAGGCTCGATGCCAACGGTAAATAACGAAAACTCGATTACACGTTGAAGAGACCGCGGTTATGTTGGCGATACAAATATTTAGAGGGCGAACGAAAATCACGAGGAGCCATGGAAGACCAACGAACAGTATATAACCCCCTCCACAACTGCACCCAGTGTTATTAGTAAATTAACTGACATCAAAGAAAATGCGGACGCTGGCCACTTACTCTGTTAATGGAGAGCATCATCGCGGGTCAAATGGTTACCGTCTCCCAGAAATATGTGTTAGATTATTTTCTTTGCTGCAAATTCATCTACATTATCAGCGAAAATAAAAATATTGCAATTACCCCTTTTCTTTCAAGCCAACAAATGCAGATTTCTCGCTCCTTTTTTTTCTTCAAGCTATGAAATTTCGCGCGTTAAGCCTACTACGTAATCCCGCCCTTAATATTCAAAAACGTGATCGCCCTGCCAAGCTCCTCCGTACGGTAACAAGAATGTCGCCGGTATCATCAGGAACTCGAGAAAAAACGGAGAATACACATACAGAAGGTGAATAAGAAAATAATTTTTTTTCGGAGGGAGACGTTTTGAGAAAGGGGCTTTTCATATGCTAATTGGCATTCGTCATTCAGACTGGAGATGACTGACTTAAGTGAGCTTAAGATGAACTCTTTGTGTAGTTCATGAAATATTTGAAAGAATTTTTTATTATTAATTAAATATTCAATATTAAATTATTCAAAATAATTTAGATTTAATAAATTCTCGATACTGATTCGATGAAAAAAGAATCAATATTTTTCGATGAATTGAGAAATCAAAGCGAAGTTATATTAGCGCCTATGATGGTGGCCTGTTGAGTAAACGAATAATTTAGTTTCCCATGTGAATTTTATCATTCCACACAGCCGGTATCTTTCACTCGTATCTGTAACAACAGGTATAACGAAAGAGATAAGAAAAGTAAGCCTATCGTTCCCCACAGTGCCTCACGCTGTCCCCAGATCACTCTGTGCTAAGCTACGTTTAACTATCGACCGCGTGTCCAATTTCAATTAGTAATTTGTGAAAGTGTTAAAAGTCGTGAAAAATCGTGTTGTTGATCGAATCTACGGATTTTGGAGCAAGTGAGTAAACTTTATTAATTGAGCCTTCAAAATCAGATCAACACGATGTGTCCATGACTCACGAAGCTAGATATGTGTTATCTCGTCAATGAGAATCATAGTGTGTCATTCATAAATACCTGAGAATTCCATAATCTCTAGTGGAAACTCCCAAATAATTCGAAATATCGAAAAAAAGTGAAGACACCATTTTAATTAATTAATCACTCGAATTTTTCAGAATGACCCTTGGCCCGAGGGAGGTCATGAGGTCGGAGGCGGTGGACGGATTGACAGGACCTGCCAATCCAATCCCCGACGAGTCATTGGATTGCGGATGTGGTCAGCTACCTTGCCCTAAATTAGCGAAGTACGCAACGAGAAAGCTCTTCATTACTCTGCTGTGTTGGATTGGATTTATCCAAGCATCGGCAACGGCCTATTTCTCTCTAACGAGTTCCACAATCGCTCGAAGATTCCAATTTGAACCGAACACGATGGGTAACCAAATGAAATTCACTGGGATCTTTTAGATTTCTGGAATAAGTTCTTATTTGAAGAGGTTCGATCGAATCTATGGTTAAGAATATTTTCAACTTTGAGATTTCGAATTTAGTGGTCATTACAAAGAAGGTTTCATGAAACTACTTTAGAAATTTGAGAGGGATTCACCGGCTAGTTTCTGAAAAAAAGCTTTTGAAGTTGTAATTTTTGAAGCCAATATACCTATATCGTTTCTTTCGAATCAAATGCGCGTAAGTGCCATTTTTTAAAAGTCTACGAAAATTGAAGATATATTCATTTTTTCATAAGAATAGTAACCTACGCCCTTTTATTATTCAGCAAGAAAAAATGACACATACGCCTTTTTGATTCTACAGCGACAATATAATATCTCATATATATAGATATATTAGAACGTGCAAAAGCACCAGCTTTGAAAGCGTTTTCCTAAGCAACTAGGAGTTGGATCATTCTTTAATTTCTAGAGTTGCTTGATGAAACATTCTTTGTAACAATCACAGAATTTGAAATCTCAAAGTTGGAACATGATTTTAACCATAGAATCGTTCGAACCTCCTCAAACAAATAATTCCGTTTTTTTTCTACGTGAAGAATGGTTATCCCTGGGCACCGATGGTCTCATTCCATTTCTAATCGCCCTTCCGGTAGCTTACTGGGGCGATCGAATACACAGAACAGCGTGGACAGGCGCCCTCGTACTAATCCAGAGTGCTGGTTACCTAGCTCTCATAATTCCCCATTTCACTCACCCCTCAACGAGAATTATCGAGGAAACCACCAATGTTACACATCTCTCATTATACGCTGGTAATTTTTCGGTAGTTTTCATTGATTTATAGTCTGTATCACTGAATTTATCACATTCCTTCTTATTATTATTAACTTTGATTTACAGAAGACAATCCAGAATTGTGCACACAGTCGGGATTAGCTAGGATCTCTATTATCGAGGAGACTACGTGTTACATAACACTTGGTATTATCATAGCGGTGTTAATTGTCAATTGCATGGGAAACGTTGGATTTTACGCACTAGGAATTTCTTATTTGGATGATAATACGAGGAAACGAAGTGTTGCTCTCCCTATTGCTATTATTATTGGTGTTAGGATTTTTGGAATTTTATTTGGTCATTTGCTGGCCTGGGGGTGTCTCCGGTAAGATGATTACGACGAATCTTCATCCCGATTGCTGTAGTATATTAGTATAATTCTTTTCTTTTAGGATAGATGCTGAAAATGTGACGGAGAAAGTTGAAACTTACAAAGAACAAATCGGCGCCTGGTGGCTGGGATGGATTATACTCGCGTTTCTTCTTGCGATACCTGGAGTTCCGATGTCTTGGTTGCCTCGACGTCTTCCATGTGAGGTGAGTCATTGAACTAGTTCAACTAGTTCAAACAATATTTTCATTGTATGATCAAGATTATTCGATGATTTGTCATTGGGTAGCGACAGATAAGGCTTATGAAACTATATCGTCGTGCTAGAGTCAGAAGTGCGTAAGTGCCATTTTTTCAAAATTGGATCTACATTCATTTTTTCATGAGAATACTAACAAACTAACTTCCGGCCTTTTATTCAGCAAGAAAAAATGGCACTTACTAATATTAATAATATTTCGCCCTTTTGATTCTAGGGCCACGATATATTCTGAATGTGGTCATTTTATAAAAAAAATTTCACGATTTTTTACAGTCTTCTATATATGTTGTTTGCATTTATTTATATTTCTTTATTATCTCTATATTTATTAGAAAAACTAGAACATATGCATAATTGGTATATTTTACAATTACACATCATGATCAATTTCACACTAATAATATTTTTCTTATACATTGGAAGTGAAATTTCAATTTTAGATATTCTATTAGTCACCAGTGCCTCCCATGATTTCACTCATGGAATTTTGTCATTATATATTCAGAATACTACACTGTCAAAATTAGATATGCAAGTTCTACAAATTCTGAAAAAAGTTCTATCATTAATTCATCGCAGGAATATATGAATAATTATAATATAATTGAAGTATAAAGTTTATACATTGCATGCATAACTACAATGTTTGCACAATCAAATTATAACAAGTCAATTAACTTAACTTAGAATATATAATTTCATTAGAAGTCATAATAATTAAAATTCGAAAGAATTTCATGAAAACCATAAAAATTATGATTAGTCAATATAAAATAAAAATTCAAAAATTTATTTTTCGTTGTCCTTGCAATAGCAATTGGTCAGTTATCGATAAATATCATAAACTACGATATATACTACATAATACAAAATTACCTAAGCCTAAGATTCATTCTTCCCTTCGAAGCATTCGCTGGGCGTGCTTCAGAGGTTCGTCCATTGTTTTGTTTCTTCACGTGTCCTGATGAGATACCTGAAGGGCCAAAGGTGAAGACGGCTGGAGATACACTCAAAGTATTTTGAGGAGCTCCTACTAATTCCTTTCCCCTGATCGTCTTTTTGAATCCACGAGATTTACCCAAAGATGGCAAGTCGTATGTTCGTCGTTTCTCCCTTCTCAGGTGACGTCTGGCAATCTTTCTCAATTGAAAATCACTTTGACAGACGTTCAACCATCCATGGGATACTTGGACAACATTCAAGAGGGAATGAGGATCCAATGCTTTAAAAATAATACTCATAACTTCCAGAGGTAGATTATCCACTGGATCAAGTTTGGTTTCCCTCACACTAAATAGGTTCATGATTTTTCTAAAGAATTCCATGTTGTTGCTACTTGAGAAAGTTGCTGAATGACCACTGCTGCCAGATATGGGTCCTTATATACCTGCGAGAAAGGTCCCAACCCCTAGCTGACCAATGAGAACGCGTCACCCCCTCCACTTTCCTACCCCCTCCCTTTCCCCTTACCCCCTCTCCACTGATTCCATCGACCAATGAGAATACTCAGTTTATTTTCATATGATTTTAGGTAATCGAACAGGCCGCAGCATCGATCGTAGACGGCGTAGGAAGAACGAGCCCTCTTTCAGAATCTACAATATCAGATGAAGCTAAAAGAGTTGGTGATGCTGGTTATTTTCCTTCACTTCAGCGACTTATGAGTAACAAAATTTTGCTCTGCAATATTTTCGCAAGTATCTTCTGCATGGTTGCTCTAATCAACTTCGCCAATAATGAAGACATTATTTTGGAATCTGCATTCTACATCGCTCGACCTTCTGGATCGCTTCTCGGATTCGGAGATCCACTTACATCTAGGATTATTGCAAGTAAATTGATTCAGCGATGTGATTTTATATAATGTAAAGGAATGAATCCTTCTTAATCCAATTTCAATTCCACAGCCTTCCTAAGACCAATCATCATTGGAATAGTCATCATTATTTCTGGAATAGTCATTACCAAATACAGGCCACGATCAAAGTGGTTGGTAGGATACAACATCATTGTTCTAGTAATAGCTGCAACATTAATTCTATCTCTAGCATTTGTGTCATGTGAAAAAGCTCAGATTGCTGGTTCCGATCGGAAAGGATCGTAAGTATTTACCAAATAATTGTTAAAATGCTTCACCATCACTTCTGTAGGTTTTGAGATATTCCCTCCTTTCAGATTACCTTTTCCACGATATTGCTACTCCTCTAAGGAATGCCGATGTTCCCGAGACGCCAATTTCCATCCCATATGCGACAGCCGAGGCTCTCGAATTTTCTACACACCTTGTCACGCTGGCTGCACTGGTATCGATGATTCTGGAGACGTTAGAAAATATACTGGCTGCAGTTGCATCAAGGATCTTCTTGGTTTGATAGATACAGACGCCACAGAAGGACCATGCGCCTCCACGACTTGTCAGATTGGTTGGATCGTTTTTGAGGTAAATTCCCAACTCACTAACCTGTAAAATTTTCTGCAATTCAATTATATTTCACGTATCCACATTTATTTCCAGGTTAGCACAATACTCGCCTACTCCCTAGTGTCCTCTACTGCTGTTTCGACCATTCTTATTGCTCTTCGTTCGACCTACTGGCAAGATAAGGCACTCGCAATTGGTTTATGGATTTCCCTCTCCGCAATGTTCATTTACATTCCCGGAAAGTTGTTGTATTGGACAATCGCTGATACAACCTGCATTCACCGAGGAACTTCATCGTCCCTATGCCATTTCCACGATTCCGCTCTTGGGTCTTACCTCGCTTACTTGACAGCATTCTTGCTGGTACTCGGAGTTATTTTCGAAGTCTGCACACTATTATTCAGTAGAGCACTGAAAATCTACAGGGATTCCGAAAGCAATCGGTACGATTCAGGGCTGAGACCAGAACAAGTCGTTCCCTTGATGCTGTGTCCTTTACCAGCACCTGAAAGAAATTCTGAAGATCCCAATGATCCGAATGAGAACATTACTGCTGCAGAGGTCAATAACGAAGCTTCCACCTTCAGGAATGAAGAAAACCTAGTTTCTGCAGCTGTAGACCCTCCTCAAACTTCCAGAGATCTTTACAAACCATCTGGTCCTCTGAAATTTGGGCCACTCGGTCCCGGCAATCCTAGAATCACTATGGCGGATCTCCAGGAGGTTAAGTTGAAACACGTCAGTGACAGTGATGAAGATGACTCAGATGATGACCACATTCACAATAGAAAAGCACCAATTTCTTTGATGACAATTCAGTACAAACGTTTGGAGATGGATTCTGATTTAGACACGAGTGATTCAAGTCCTCCATCAAGAAAACGGATCAGTGCCCTCCAGAGATCAGCTTTCGAGCTCGCTAAGCCAGTTGACGATGAAAAGAATCACGTACCTGGAGAGCACACGATCGCTGGCTTCTCCAAAACAAATGATATCGAATTCACAAGATGGGAGAATAAAGATAAACAAGAGAGACGCTACACTGGTGATTTCAATGAAGTCGGCATTCCAATCGTCGATTATGCAGCATCTTGCACGAGCTCAAGGAGCATTGGTTCAATTCTAGGTGAGTCTGCGAGACAGAAGAATGAAGGAGCTGATTGGAATTTTAAGGAGAGAGGAAGAGAAACTAACCGGACTTTATCGCCCGTCGAACATGCCTCTTCTGGGTTTGGCTCTTATTCTTCAGATTTACATAAGATTACCGAATCATCCGCACCGACATCGGTTCGAGAAGCTTCAGAGAATGAAGGAACAAGTGAAAAATCTAGTGTTTCTAAAACAAAGCGAACAAAACCATCATATGCCACTGCGTTGTAGTTATTTTTCATTTTTTTGAATTAATTTTAAGTAAACATGTTTTAGATGTTTCATTTTATACATTTTATTTACAATAATGCAGCCTAATTTCATATTTATATCAATAAATAATTGTCTTTTGACTGAAACAAATTTTTCTGTAAATCATCAATTTGAGAGGAAATGTTTTTATCGGCTGAGCTCAATGCGTTCTTGATGTGCAGTGAGCAATTTACGCGTTAATATGCCGTCACTACGTCGTCTGCTCGATGAATGATGATAAAGTGCCGGTGAAATTAGATAAAGACATAATAATCAAAGTGTAACACTTTGTTACAATGAGATAATGAACGAAAAGTCTTGGAATTCTTTTGGAATATAATTTTTGGGGAATAGCTCCGTACTGAAGCTATCTAGGTAAGAAGTCATCCGAATCGTTCTTATCTAAAAAGGTCGTATCTCCAATGGATTTGTCAATATTTCTAACAAATCGCGTCTGAAGTGAGTTCGATTCATCTCATTCCTCCTTTTCGCCATTAGAATAGAATAGAAGATAAAAAAATTCAATGATTTCCTCAATTTTTTTTATTTATATTACATAACATACTCGATGAAATTTATCATGATTCTCTACTTTCATAATATTTTTTTTGTAAACTTAACATCAAAGAAAAAAATAATCTATAATCTAAATATTCTATGAACAAAGAATTCATTGACTAATACGTAATAATGTTATCACATAATTGAAAGCTACTTGATTAATCTACCTACGTGAATTAACGTAACACGTTAAAATGTATGCTTAAGGTACGCGTAAAAAGTCTTTATTGCTCAAGTTAAATGAATTTGTTTCAGAGTAATTTTTTAAAATTAATTCACAATAATTCTTCATTTTTGCAGACTAGAACTTTTTTTTCGATCAATCGAGCCAATTTCAATTCGTATTCAAGAAATCAAATAGAAAATAATTATTTTAATTTCACTGTTTTAACGATTTTTCTCTTCTGTATTTTACAATGGTTCATTAGGCTCTTCTGTTATTTTCTCCAATTCAATTTCTTCATCGAAGATCTTCACGTCTTTCACGAAATACCAAACTCCAACATCGAATACTGTTCCAATCGTCACGAAACCTGGAAACAAAATTAATAGAAATGAATTTAGTCGAATCAATTTCAAACAGCGATTAATTTTATCGAATCATTCGAAATCCAAATCAGCGAATTTTGTCTTGTCACTTAATTAATCCATTAATTAATCAATTTATGACTCACCTGCAGCAGTGAAGTTGAGCAAATACCTCAGCGTCTCACCATTATAAAGCCAGCAGTTTCCAGTTCCCGAGCACGTTTTCCCCCAAACAAGACATGTCTTATCTGAAAACATAAAAATAACCAAGTAATACCGCAATTATCAACTGTAAAATAAAACGATCATTGCTTCTGCATAAATTCATTACCAAGAATAAAACCAAACAGTATTGGTGACGGTATGAAAGCGAATAGGCTCATAATAGTCAGACCAAATCCCATCGCAACAGTTTTATCCTTCTCCTCTACGCATCTCACAGAGACTAAGAAATTCGATGCGCGTCCTGTAGCCCCAACGAATTTCAATAAACAAACGACAGCCAAAAATAGATAAAATTTGTCTTGACAATCAACTGGACATGGCCCTGGTATTGCCGTACCAACATCATTCAATTTATTTCCTTTGTTCTCACTCTTGACTGTCCAATTATTCGGTATCATTCCGTCGATTTTGTCCCACGGTGCTCTAGTGTACCTAGATTTGACGCATGAACAGTCTGAATACACTTTCGTACCATCGGGTTTCACCTAAAATGCAAAAATATCATTATAAACGTCGAAGATTTAACGATTTTTAGAATTAGTGACATGATTATCATTCTCGTTGACAAAGAATGAAGCTATTCATTGATCAAAAACATCATAAATTCACTTATAATACCATTAACGATCGACATCCAGCATGACAAGCAGAAATGAATGTTCTCCCATCCTCAGAACATACTGGATTGTACGTGACATAATCGCAATTACAATTATCATTGCATGACAATTGTATCGACGGTGTATTTGACAATATAACCTGATTATCATTGGCTGAACATCTCAAGAATGCGTATGAAATCATTCCCATAACTGATATCGCACCGACAATTATATTCCAAGCAGCCAGATATCTCGCTTTAGGTTTGTACTTCGATATGACAAGACCAGAAAGGAGTATTCCGATAGCTGTGAATACGAGACCAACTGTTCCCGTAATTAACGATGACACTGATGCCGATTGTTTGTACTGAGTTTCAATGTACTTTGGCATGAAAACCCAATAGGGCATGTAGCCCATGAAGTAGAATACAGTCGCAAGATTATTGCACATTAGAGTGTTGTTTGTGAGCAGTCGTTTAAATGTCGTGAGCATGTCTCCTATGGAAGCTGGTACATCCGGACGATCCTCGTCTAAGTCCTCGGTATCGATTTTTCCTTTCTCATCTTTAGCGCTTATTGTGGATTTGCTGCGTTCCAGAGCGAGGACCTTTCGTGCTGCTGCACGCGGCAAGGTTTTTGGAAAAAGAGCGATTATACTGGCGAATACCAGGAGGAGGAATGCGAGGATTATCCAGCCCATCCACCATGCACCTAACCACCTGTTTTTTTAAAAGATTTTGTCAATTTTTTTAATGATTTCGAGCGTGAAATTCGGGATGTTCTAACAATAATGATATTGTTGAGGTATTTTTTGTAATTGTTACAATTAATTCTAGTAGAAGCTACGAAATACATAGTGAACATAACTAAGTTCTTGTGTAAAAATTTTCGTAAGTCAGAGCAGCAATGCTGAATGTTACTACAATTATATTGGGGACGTTCAAATTTTATCACTCTCAGCCTCGGCGAAATAGTAGATTCTTTAAATATGAATAACGCTACTCATTATTTATTTCTTAATTTTCCATAATTTTTTCTAAATATTCACTTTACATGATAATGCTAAGTTGTCGTGTTGACGTTACCGAAGCAAAAATTATTAAAGTTTTTTTCAACCATATCTCTATAGTTACCAAAATTCTAATTTTCTCTCAATGTAAAGAAGAATTGAATCAATCGAAAAGATTTCTATAAAAAAATCGTATCTCTCTCCGATTCGGAGATATTTTGAGGATTTATTCCAATAGTTTCGTTTCATGATACTTCGAGAATTTGAGAACCGCGCCACTAGATGGCGCGGAGTCTCTCACACTCGCTTTATCAGTTACGAAAGTATTAACTGTGAAAAAGGATTAGTGCAACTCCGCACCTTTCTATTCTTTCTACGCGGGGAAATTCCTCCGATCGTAATCATCGAACGATTGAATTGAAAACAAATAATTGCATTGTGTTTTCATTCCGATATTCCAATGCGTCTAGACAATTATCGTCTGTCATCAAAGTGTCAACATTAATTCGTATACCTTCATTATCTCCGCTTCAATTCGAATGCACTATCATGGTAAAAGTAAAATGATTGATATAAATGATTAGATTTTCTTTGTTCATACTATCAGTAAAAAGAAATTTAATTGCCTCGGATCTTTCATGTTGATTGTTGGTGTCAACGTTGGGCTTATGTAAAATTTGAGTGCGAATGACGCCAGACCATAGCCAATTGCCGGTCCCAACATTCTCAGAAAATATGAAAAACTTATTAATGCTGGAGTTTTCGATTTTTGGATGTTATCGTCCATGTAAGAGACGCCAAGGGTGTAGTACAATGAACCACCGATTCCAGCTACAAGTTGCGCTACGAATAGGATAACTTGCGGTGCAAAATTTCCATCTGCCTCGTCACAGTCACTACCGCGGTGTTCCTTTGTAAGACAAAGGAATTTACGTTCTCTGTCTTGACCTGGTAAGAGGCTAGTTGAATTTGATGGGCCAGATGGAGTTATGCCACCGTATTCCTTCGTCAATTGTAGTGCATCATCACCTGGTCCGTATAGAAAGTGCGGGAGCATTGTTAAACAACAGAATAAGACTACCTGAAAATTATTGGATTAGATTACTATTTTTTTTTGCTTTGAGAAATTTTTATTGAGAAGTCAGTGAAACTTCCTGTGAAATTTTTTATTGTAATTGCAAATTTGTCTCTTAAACTTTCCGGTTCTAATTATCATAAAGAATTGATATCGTGCGCAAATGAAAGCTCTGAAAATTTTCCATCGATTTCATTGAAATCAAATTGCTTTTGAGTGAAACAATAATGAGAACCAGAATTATTCACAAAAAAAATTGCAGGAAGCTTTTCCGTTCTCGTCCAAAAGATTCGACACAAAAAATTGAAAAAAAAAATACTCGTGAATTCCGCAGTAAATCTTCGTGACTTTCCAATAAAAACTTTCCTTCACTGCCCTTTTCCTTCTCATTCAACAATTAATTCAAAACTTTCAATAAAACTTACCGTATAAATTCCAAATGCAATCCATCGCGGTCTGTGTCCCTTTCCCGCGTAATAAGACAGTATAACAGACGCAAAGAGCTGAGAAATATCATTGCCCACCATGATAACACCTGAAAGTCCACCAATAACTCAAGGATTTCTCTCAAAAAAAGGAAGAAAATTCAACAACACTGTTAGAAAATTTTGTCTGAATTTTCCGTGTCAAATACCGGAAATTTTAAACAAGTCATATTCCGATTGAAAATTCAGGGAATCTCGTTATTGAAAATTCAAGTTCCCCATTGATTCCCAAATAATTTAACTGAAACATCAGTGGAACTTGGAAATTTCAGTTAAACTATTCCGTAAAAATTCTGTTAAATCGCGAAAAATTCAGGGAAAAATAACAAAATTTTATTCATTATGGTTCTCAATATTCATGTTCATTCGAAAATTCAAGTAAAGGATGAAATTTCGGCTTTTAATTCTACTAAAAACCCATGAATTCCCTTGAATTTGACCTAAAACTCGAATTTCCATGACCATTTTCCCATCAAAACAAATTAAACGTCACGCTCATGAAAATTACCATCGGATTGTCCATGAAATTTCAATTTTTTAACAGTGAATCATGAATTATTAAATAATTACCCGTTGTTTTCGAAGGTATTTTAAATCTCTTCTCCAGCGTCGTAATAGTACCATTGAAATAAGCATAACTAGCTGAAAATATGCAACCAAGTACACCATAAAGGAAAACATACGCTTTTTTATTGGCAAATCTCTGTAAATTTGGACCGCGTAAACAACCAATACCACACGACGTGTCATCAGTTATTGGTAATTCTCTGAATACATCATCAACACCACGAATTGATGCTGGAGTTGATTGCTGACGTTCAACACTAACTGTCTTCGATGGATCAAGGAGCAATTTACTCTCCGCTTTATTATTCTCTGTACTTACTTCACTCTTCGAATTATTCATTCTCTCAATTTAATTTGGAGGAACGAAATAATTCAAACAGAAATAAATAATAAAGGCTCCGTAAAATTCCGTTGATTTCTTCCGCCTCTTTTTATCTCGATGAATTAATCCACATGTTTGAATTATGTTTTTACATTATTAATTTCGTCGGGAAATCGATTAATCATTGAGAAAATCACTTCACTCCTTCGGTTTACTCGTCTCTATTAATTTATTTTAATTATCATAAGCCTTGCGTTCTCTTATTTTCTTTCTCTTCAATCTCTTTCGAAATGATTGAGTGATACTACCTTCGCGTAAGTAATCACTCGACTATCAGGGATAGACCAAACCGTATACACGTAAATTCTGATGGAATCCCCACCGTTGCCGTACACAACCCCACGTTATGTGGACCGGTGATTCGTTGACTTTTTCTGCAATGAACATGGAAGGGATAAAAGATGAAACTCAGTGATACTGAATTTTTTTATTTCTTTCCGTGAATCTTACAGCGACTACAATATCATTACCAAATGAAATGTTTTTTTCCTTCAGAAGAATGTAAATATTTTTTTTAATTCTCATCTCTACTTGTTTATTCAGTTGAGATAAAGAAAAAACGTTTTCGGATTTTCGGGTGTTTTTCTTTTATTACATTCAGGAATTAATTAGATATGTAGGTCACATAGGTGGAATCAATTTTATGTAGTTTTTTCTTCATTCTTCTTCTTCTTTCATTCGTTCTTGATTCTTTTTTAAACGCCTCAGTTTGAGACACTGAGCTTTAGAGAAACGTAAACTGACTACTTGACTATGGTAGGAGGCCAAGCGCGTCTTTACTATGATGCCTCACATTGTGAGTCCATTATGATTTAATAGAGACGAAGGACCAGTGCTGGCAGTAGTAACACGCACTAGTTTACACGCGTATGAGATAGAATTAATGTTATATGAATGAATGGGGGAATATACCTTGAATTTTCTTCTATTAATTTTTCTTTTTTTTTCATCGCGAATAAAGTTTTTTTTTAAGAAGTTGGAAAATTCGTGGAAAATTAATGAAGCCGAGTTATGTTTATAAAATGATTTTTAAAA
>JABSMS010002895.1:0-16771 GCA_018902275.1 Aleiodes sp. PSUC_FEM 10030003
CTATTCATCTGGTAGAAATTTCTTTATATCATTTTTCGCCTCATTTATCCCGTTCTTTTTGAAGCAATCAGTTTCAAAAATTCGATGAATTAGATGTTGAGTATTCCATCGAAAATTTTGCAAAAATTCACGCAAGTGATTTTGATGACGCGAATCATTGAAGTAATTTTTTGAAAATCAAATTTTCAATTTTTTCTCGTTTAAAAAATAGAAACAAGGATTTTTACCATTTCAATATTTTTTTTCTCGAATGGTAAAATGTTTCGCGGAATTAACGGCAATTAAATAATTTTTTTTTACCAAAAACTGACAGATGATGGAAAAATCTTTTTTAACTAGAGAGCAGTTGTGGGCGTAGCTTCAATAATCACGAGAAGGTATGAAGAAGCGAAGAAGAATAAAAAGTAACGAAAAATGAAAGAAAAAGAGAGAATGAGAAAATGAGGAAAAAAGAAGATCGACAGGGTCGCAAAGATTATGAGTAGAATGAGAATAGAGGCTCGGAAAGATAGAAGGAACACAAAACGATATGAAGAACGGACAGGAGGCGGTGAGGGCGTTACCGTATCTCTTCGACGTGAATCCATTCGCCGCATGGTCTTTCATATTCTCTGTCTCTCTTTCTCTTTTGATCTTTCTTTTACGGTTTTGCCTACCGCATTTGGTTTCGTGGAAATCCGTAACCACACTGTAATTCAGTAGTGAAACAGAAGTGATTGATTGTTAATTGCGATTAATAATTTGTTTTTTTTGAGTTAAGGAAGCTTTGGGAATTTTCAAAAAAAAAAAATGTCTCATCGTGAAGAACGGAAATTTGAGATGAAAATCAATATAAGAAAGTCCCCGCTAAACCAATAGTTTCCGAGATAATTGAAAAAAGATTAAAGATTCATTTTATTACCAGAGCGATAGTGTCTTTTTTCTTTTAACCTTTTCCCTATCCCACATTTTCTATCAATTATCCCCACACCTGTCTTATTAAATCTCAAAAAACTGCTTAAATGTAAGTGGAAGCCTACGAGCTGTAGCTACGAATCTTATACGTATGTAAACTTTGTAAATATATACATAGCTTGTAATTATTGATGTTAAAGCTTCTTTAAAATTTGAAAAATTAAAAAAATTATTAACAGAAATGAGAACACGCTATGTACATATTCACAAAGTTCACCTGTGTGTGTGTGATTTTCACAGCTTCAGCCCTTCGGCTTTTACTTGCATTTAATTTTCTTTTCAAAATGGTGTGAGACCAATGACAGTTTATAAGACATAAGCAGTATCTGAGTAATATACAAAAAAAAGAAATTCACAAGGAACGATTAGTCATAATCTTCTTTTCATTTCGAAAATGACTCACATGTGTGAAGTACTGACATCGGTAAACAAGATATTCGATTAAACTATTCTGTACATCAGAAAAACGCAGGAGTGGCGAGGGGAGGGGGGCGAGGGGAGGAGGCACCTCCATTGCTATTGACTCTGACTAGAGAAATAGGTTTTGAATTCGTCACGGATGTCGACGAACGTAATGCGAGGGAGATGCGTATATTCACCTCTCTCTCTCTCTTCCTTTTCTTTTTTCATTTCTAGAATGGAATACACAAGGCGCCAAAGCAAACGCCTGGATGTTGAATTAAAAAGAAGAAAAAAAAGCGTAATGCCGCATACATGATGGCTATCAGGGCTTGGTAGAAGGTGAAATAATAACCGGTGTGCCTCGAGCATACTCCTGTCTGTCTTCTTTGTCTTCTGTGAAAATTTACAAAAGTTAATTTACACCGTACAGAAGGCAAAATGTAATATCTCACATCGCTCCGATTAAATCACTTTATTTAATTATTCAATGAATAAAAAATTTGCGATTAAATCTAACGTTATTCTAATTGAATTCATCACTCCTAAAGTTTTTTTCTGAATATCTCGAAAACTATTGGAGATACGAAAAATTTCAGTCATGTCTTTTTCGGAGCTCTCTTTTCGCTCTATAAAAAAGGTTGCGACCAAAAACGTCATACCACTATTATTTTCCGAGATATTTAACTATAAAGAATGAATCCGCCAGAGGGCGCAGCGATTTGCAAATGCGGGAGTTCAGTTTTATCGAAATATTTCGAGAAGTAATGAAAATACGGCTTTTTTGAACACATCTTTTTTTTTGTAAAGCGGAAAGAGGGCTGCAAAAAAGGTCAGAATGAAAATTTCTCTATCTCTCTTAGTTTGCGAGATATTCGAGACGAAAGCGAAATAACCTCAAATTAATCATCAAACACTTTACGAAACTCGGCAGTAATCGATACCCTCTTCTCAATCGAACATTAAAAATTCCATTTTTATTGTTCCCCTGTGTTTATGAAACTGACATTGCAGAACCTCCCATCTCCTCCTCTTTCTTTATCCTCTCCTGCTTAAATCCTTGATCCCCATACTGTGGCACACAGTTGTAGATTCTTTCCTTCGGTAGTTTCTTTCACGTTTTTTATTTTTTTTTCTCTTTTTTCTCTCCACGATCACCGCTTTGGGGTTATATACACGACGAATAATTTATACGTTGGTGCCTACTCGCATCGTAATTGACAATATCCAGCGGCGAGCAAACGGCTATTTCGCCCTCTTGCTGGGCTAAAAGAAGAAGAAGTAAGAGAGGAGCAAAATCCACCTACCCAGTATCATGTCATGTGTTTCACATTTTACGTGTTTCACAGAAATCTACTTCTACTAAATGTTTATCCAAAACAAATCCGTTGAGAATTTTCCTTCTTTTTCTAATGAGAAAAAACATGCCATTTTAGGAACAAAAGGAATCACTTTTATTTTTGAATAAATTACATTTTTCTATTATTCCGAGGAACTCGCGGATTTTAGGTCTTTGGGAATTGAAGATTTTCGATTTTTTTTATTTTATCGAGAAGAGCGATAAAATGAGGCTGAAAATGATATCATAAAATCCTCGCCTGAATAATAATTTCAAGATAATTAAAAAACCGAACATTTTGGCATTAATTACATTCCTTTTAGTTACTTGGAGAAATGCTCGGAGTTGGAGTATCGTGAAATCGGAGGATTTCCAATTTTTTTTTTTAATTTCATCGAAAAGAGCGCGAAAATGGGCTGGAAAATGATCTAATACTATTTTCGCCCAATCAATAGGTTGCGAGATAATTGCAAAACTGAAAATGACTCATTAGATGCTTTTTTAATTATCGTGACAGCAATTTAACTGGCGGCAATTTCATTAGATAATTTTTGCCTCATTTGGCCCGCTCTTTTGGATGCAATCAAAATTTTTTCAAATTTCCGTCAAATTAGCAATTTTAATATTCTGAAATATGTGAAAAAAATCGGATTCCCGGGATCGTGAAATTGGAGGATCTTCAATATTTTTTGATTTCATCGAAAAGAGCGGGGAAACGCGCTGAAAAGTAATATAATACAATCCCCGCCCGATTAATATTTTCGTAACAATTATTTACATGCTATAACTGAAAATCTATCTACATAGTTCCTGCTCTTACATATCTTCAAGTCGTTTTTCGGGAATTCGTAAGACTATCGTCAGGGAAGTGTGTCTATAAGTTTTGCAATGGGGAGAATATAAAAGAAGAATACCCTGTAATAAAATAATCAAGAAACAAAAAGTAAATCATTAACTAATTTCCTAATTATCTCGAGATCTAATCATCTGGCAGGCATTGTAGTATATCATTTTCGCCTAATTTCTTCCGATATTTCTGCCGAATTGTGTGAATTTAATGTTAGATTTCCCAATTGCCCATCAAAATTTAAACTAGAATGATAAATTAAATTATCTCAATTCTAAATCCTCATAATTTTCCAAGCACTGACTTGAATCGCCAATATATCCAAAGTTTTACGTTCACTCCTTAACAAAGAATGAAAAAAGTATATTTTTCAGCAAAGACGAGAATGAGGTAGGAGTAATAAGGAAGAGAGTAAAAGGCGAGTATGGCGCTTTAACGCGATACAAGAGAGAGAAGAAATATCCACGAGTGGATACCGAAGGATGCCAGAGGGGCTGTAGCCCCGGTGGTAGGTCGATCCTGTTTTATGCCTCCCCCATTATCTCCTCCACTCTCTTTCTCTCTTTTCCACTTCTTTATATCTTCTCATTTCGCCGTTTTTTTCTTGCTTTTTCCCTTTCTCTTATTACTTTTTCTGCTTTTTTTTTATTTCACTGCAAAAAATGTTGAGGATGAAGAGAGAATATTGGAAAGAAACACTGCAGTTTATAATTAAAAATAGAGAATTGAAAAATATCAAAGTTTCGTGGAGAAGAAATGAAAGAATTGTTTGGAAGAAAAAAAACTGTTTTACTTTTTCAGAAATAACTCGGGAAGTACTGGATTTGGAGCAATTTATCATGAACCCTCTTTTGTAAAGAATTAAATTCCCCACAAAAAAAGTTTCGTGGTAAAAAGTCGTAAGTTCACTCGTTTCGGAGATATTCACGATTTCAGTGATGGTAATTATGCAATTTTCATTTTCATTCCTCACGTTATCTTAGAACCTACTGGGGCGAAATGAATTGTACCATATCATTTTTTTGTTCAAATTTCCCGCTCTATACGACAGTTACGCAATGAATTCATCTTCGCGTGACTAATAGTTACAATTGCCGAGGTGAAGAGGTAAAAGATCTTCAAATCCTCTACAAAAAAGGTATTAGTGTAGCGACCGCTACATATCAACAACGAGGCAAGGAGCACGGAGACACGAGTTGACCGATAGACATGACGTCACTCGTACTATCCTTTTCTTATTTAATTCTCGCCCTTTTACATTGTTATGCGTATATTTCTTAATTCTCTCTTCATCTGGAAATTCGTATAATACTGACGATATCCTCGAATATAAATTCTATATTCAGTTCTGCATTGACTGTGACACGGATCACAGGCGAACTCACCTGTACATCGTCATTCACGTCTTTCTCTATAATACTTTACTTTTGTACATATTTCTTCTTATTTATTTCCCGATCACCTCAATCACTACATCAGGAAATTTTTCCTCAGTCATTCCTTAAGGAGTTTTCCACAATAAAAACATCTCTTCCTAATTTCCCATATCGTTCACGAGGTGAAGCACAAAAAATAGACGTTTCTTTCTACGAAAGTTTACGTTCTTCCTTGCAATTTCAACTATTGAAGTCTCCGTGATTTTAATTGACGATTAATTTATTTTTCTCTTTTATGAATGGAATTATATTAATGTGACGCACATGTTTACCTCTATCCAATATGCAAACACGAAACGATATGGCGCGTTGATCAATGTCAGGGATACTTTCCTCTAAGCGTGATCCTTCTCTCTTTTTTTTATTTCTCGAGGAAAAAAGAATCGAATTACAAATTACAATACGCTCGTGGGTCACGCTCGTCTGAGAATAATTAATATTCATTACGAATTAACGGAGCCATCGCATGAATTTCGTTTGGGCGAAGACGATGAGAGGAGAAAAATCGCTCGATAAGTGATGGTAAAGGGGAGAACGAGAGGGAGAAGAGCGGAATTATTGTGGAGGGCGATCGCGCACACGTTGCCGCCGTCTTTCGAATTTGACGTGGTGATTCGCGGAGAGTCCGGGAGATGGCGGATCGTGTTCGTTTATCGAGCTTTGTTCCACAGGTTCCGGTTGCAGATCGATCGATTCACTTATTTCGTAAATATCTCGGAAACTATAGGGTTTACGGGAATTTATGACTAAACCATTTCTGTAGCCTGGGTACCTAATAATTTTTTTAAAACTCAACGGTCTTGGAGGTATTTGCAATAGAATGTGGAAGAAAATATTTCCGACTGTTCTTTCATCGCTTCGTTGAATCATTCATGTAAACATTAGTTGAAAACTAGGGAGTTTACTAGCATCTATGAGGAAATCTTTTTTTGTAGACCATTAAATTCTCTCCAAAAAAAAGGTTTCCAACATTTTTCTTAGAATCCGGTCGTTTTGGAGATATTCGCAAAAGAATCCACAAGAAATTTTTCTCACCGTTTCCTTACTGATTTTTAAGTTCTTATTAGTCTCATTTTGCAAATATTTCAGGAACTATTGAGTTTAGAAGAATTTACCAAGAAATATTTTTTCTATCCCATCGAATTCCCTATGAAGACGGTCATTTAACATTTTTCTCCAAACCCAGTTGTTTTGGAAATATTCCGAAGAGAATCCTGAAGACATTTATCTTTTACCACTTCCACACGTAGGGTTCGCCAATAAACGAGCAACCGCCGATAATCGGTTCAATATTCGGTCAGCAATATCGGCACCGTTTATTCTTCCAATATTGGTTCAATATCATGTGACAATATTGGCTTAATATTCCGAGCCAACATTGGGACAAGGTCACATGTCAATATTTGACCAATATCGGGCCATTATTGGGCCGATATTGCTACCGATATTCAAAAGCCTGACACCAATAATGGATTAACAATGGCCGTTTTTCCTTCTCCTCCTAAGGCTCCATACTCAGTTCTAAATTATTTATTCTCATCAATCTTATTTTGCAAACATCTCGGAAACTATCAGTTTTACGGAAATTTACCAAGAGATTTCTTTTGTAGCTCATTAATTTCATACAAGAAATGCTTCTGGACATTTCTCTCTCAAGCCACTCGTTTCGAAGATATTCACGATATAATCCCGACGAACTTTAAAAATCGATTCTTCTTATCATTTTTTCTTCAATTGAGTAAAATAATCAAATACAATTCTTCCATCTGTTCAGAATCATGAAGAATATTCCAGTTTCATTATTCCAGTTGCTCCCCAATGAGAACACGGCTCTTTCATTTTTGATGCCATAAAAAAGCATTTTATCACCGCATTTAAGGGTTATTGTACAATAAAAGTGGCATTATTATCAGTTAGCCTCGGCACGGGCCACGAACTTTGGAAAAAAGGGGCGAAGAAGGGCAAATGTGAGAGATTGCAGCGCAGGAGGAGAGAAATAAGAAGGGAGCCCGGAAAATATCAGGAAGACGAGACGAAGGTCGTGAGAAGCACGAGTAGGTTTATGACTCGTAAAAAAATATAAGTACGAGACATCTCCGGTACACTCGTGGTCTTCCTTGACAACACGTGTAAAATTCGTTGACTCTTCGTACATTTCCTTTGGTTGAGATATTTTTAAAAAACTTTCTCATAGCATTCACATCAATTTTTGGTTGGTTTGGAGAATTCTTGATGTACAGTGCAATTCCAATCAAAATTGATTGTGGTTAAGAGCATTTCTTTGACATTTACTTCTTCCAGTTGAGGAAATTTTCGGAATTTCGAAGAAAAAATTTTTTCATTATGAAAAAACGGAGAATTTGCAAGCGGACAATGTGTCAGACTGACAAACTGAGGTTTTCGACTTGGAATCCGCGCTGGAGAATATTAGAATAGCTTTTTCAGGATAAATATAGTTCATAAAATTGCTTTAAACTTGCCACAACATATAAGTGAAGCATAACGAATAAATTCTTTCGATCCTTTGACTTAATTAACTAAATTTAAGGCTAAAAATAAGGCTGGACTACGCTTGGTTGAGAATTGGGGCCCATGACTGGCAGCTCGGCTGCCGTGCTTGGTCCGGTCTTGGACCGCCCCAATTTTCTTACCAGGGTTCCTGAAGAAATGAAAATTTTTCGATTTATAGAGTTTTTAATTAAAAAGAGACTAGATTGTAGATTTTTAGACTATTTATGGTGAAAAGACAGATTTTCACGAGAATGCTCTTAAATACTTAAAAAAATCGATATTTTTTACTCGTGAATCCCATAAATCCATAGCAAATGGTTTCACCTTTGACCTCAAAGGGAGGGATGGAGGTATCGTGTCACTATCCGTTCAAGATACGCTCAAATACCTCGTAAGGGTCAATGTGAATTAATCTCTTTTAACCGTAAAATAACGTAAATCGGCAATAACTCCAACTCAATGATCAAAATTACGCCAAAGTACATGAATCTAGATGAGAATGCTTTAACGAAAGTCAGCGTAGCTCCGATGTATCGAATGGAGTTTTTTTACGTTAAAAGTGTCGTGAAAATTTGGACTCGGGTATCCTCGAAAAACCCAAATTCTCCACAATTCGAAGTCCCAGATTTCGGAGAAAAATTTTTTCTCCCAAAAATCCAAAAATTCAATTTTTCTATCAGGTTTCCATCTGAAATTTTCCTTAATTCGCGATGGATAAATGACAAGTCTCTTAAGATCAACCATCCTAACGTCAGTCCTCAATTTATTGACATTATTATGCACTTAAGATCATAATTCTCTATTCCCTATTTTTTTATGACTGTCCATTTTAGTTCTTCTATCCATCTCTCCCCAAGATCCCCTATTTGCCTTCTTCAGGTGACTGTAGATATGAATATTCATTGTTAATGTCATATCTTTCGGACATAAAAATCAATCAAAATAATAGAACTATTCGTGAAAATTCTATAATGAAAACAATACATCTTTATAAGCACTTTCGCGATTAAATTCATCTTTGAATTCCTATAGAAAGCTTCATTACATGTGTAAAATTACTATGTTCACTAAATCTTCACCCAATAAGAAAAAACTGAAGAAGAAAAATAATTAGCGCCGTCCATTTTGTCCTGGGGGTTCATTTCACCCCGCCATTGCCTATTTCGATATTTATTCAAAAAAAAAAACGTAAAAATTCCGATTTTTTCAATTAAATAAGTTGCATCTACGTCACCATTAAAAAAAGCATTCTGCCCCTCTTTTTCTTTTCACTGGTCTAATTGTCGAATCAAAAAAAGAACGAAAAGGTCCGATTTCTCAACTCATCGAATTTTCATATTTTCTAGTAAAAACAAAAGCGCACATCCAAAGAAAAAATCGTTCACTTTCGTGTTTACTCTTCCACTAGTGTTTGATCATGTCTTCACCTCGATGCGTGATAACATCGAACAAACCTTTTCACGAAGAGTTATGAATTCGTGCAACTGAGTGGTTGCACAGAGCGCAAGAAAGACTTGTTTTTTTTTCTGTGTTTGAACGCATTAAACTGTAATCGACCAATGAATAACTAACAGTATCATGCAGAGGAGGAGGGGGGGGGGGGTATCGACTCGATAAATGGGCATCAGTGGCTTCAGTTTGGTCAATGAAACTGTGTATATGCAGTGTAAATTCATTTTTTTTAACATCTAGCGCTTTTGGCAAATTTAACCTTTTTTTCTTTTTTTTTAATGTCCAGATGATTTAACATGGATCTGTCGTAATATTTTTTAATTCATGGGGTTTTTATTTCGTGATTTATGCGGAAGTATTTTTGGCCGTTTGATGGTAGGAATGGTGCACATTTTTGGGGGTGAAACGGGTGAAATCAAAATTTTAATATCAACGATTCGAGAAGTTTCTGTAGAGTTTAGATTGCCGATATTTCCAAAGAAGTGAATTTAGAGAAAAATATCGAGAAACATTTTTTGTAGAGAATTCAAAAATTGGAAATTATGAAAGAACATTCGAAACAAAATCTCTTCTACATTCATTGGCAAATTTCTCCAAGATTGTTGAGTCTATCAAAATTCATTAGATGGCCATTTTGTAGAGAATTTCATGGGCTACGAAAAAGATGTGTTTATAAAAAATAGCTAAATTCTGGCGGGTGAATAGACGAAATATCCAGCAATGGCCAATACCTGGTTCACGTGAGTCTTGGTCAAGGCGTCGGTAAAAACCTTTCTCAAATTGAGAAGTAAAGCCCTTCGCACGTCGACGCGCTAACATCAAAAATGTCGAGTTTTACGTTTGTATTTCAACACCCTCGCGAGTATCACCACTTTAATGTATCGAGTCTCACGAAGTTAAGATCAACTAATTTTTGTTCATGTATAGTTCATTAATTCAAGATCGATATTATCAACTGACGCCGCTCAATGAGAAGTGATTTATATGAATTATGACAAGTGTAACCGTTTTATTCGTGTACCGAGGTTTTAAATAAAGAACAATTCTCTAACATCAACAATTCATCTCTTATTATTTAAGACTCAACAATTTACTCAATTGCACCCACAATCCACCGTATCAACGGGATAATTATCAACTTTCAAACAGGTTTCTTGAAATTTTTTCCTGAAACCACCAGTTTCTGAGATATTCGTGGAAAAAGGGAAAGAAAACAATGCTCTGTTTTGGTTATAAAAAAAATTTAACAATAAAGATAAAAATAATCGTTAGTCATATTGATCACGTAATTTCTCCAGCCCAAGTATCTTTAATAAGATTATATAGGTGAACACACCCTTCTTGAAGCAACAGTCGTCTTATTTTTTCTGCTCAATAAAATTCAACGACGGGGGATGTGCGTTCTGGTTAAAGTATTTTCCACAGTTAATGCGGCTCCTTTGAAGATCACTGTCATTTTTAGGGGCAATGTCGTAAACAATTCACCGAATTTGTCTAATGCTCATTCAATTAAATTGACATTCATCTAGAGGATTGGGGAAGTAACGAGGTTAATGCCCAATAAAATTTAATGCAGAGGTGTAGTAAACGCGGTTTATGAACTCTAATTGGAGGCGCGAAATTGACGAGTGGAAAAACTTTCTGGGAACTTTCTTCTTGTTTCTTTTCGATTTTTCAAAAAATAAGGGAGATAGAGCAATTTTTGGTGGTATCTTTTTCATAGAGAAGAATCAAATTTACAAAAAAATCTCAATAAAAATCCTCATTAATAAGTTGATGGAATTTGGAAATTTTCATGGTTCCAAACAGATAGCCAAGAAAATTTCATGCAGGAGACGATATAATACAATCACCAATAATACAAGGGCCTGACCAATAGTTTTCGAGTGATTTAAAAAATAATTTTTTTTGAAAATTCTTATTGTCTTCATCAATCTGGTAGGAAAAGGAAAAATGTCCATTATTGGCCCGTTGTTGGTACCAACATTCGCGATAATAGTTGCGATATTAGAACAATATTGGGGTGCTACCAGGCACCAATATTGGCATGTAATATTGGGCCAATATTGGCATTGTATGACCTGCCGACATTGCCAAGAGATATTGGGCCATTATTGATATGTAATATTGGACAAATATTGGAATCAGATCGGGCGCCAATATTGATTACGGATATTGAGCTCATTATTGGCCACCTTTTCTATCTTGACTTCACTGAGCGAAAAAAAAAATTCTAGAATAAAATAAAAACTTCTCTCAAATAAAGTTCAGGTGGTGAGAATGAAAATTATATCAGGGGAGAATTCGCATGAGTGTGATAAAGATAATTTTCATGTCAAAAATTTATGTCAAGAATGATATATATAATGATACATTCTATGTGAATACATAAGTTCTTGAGAATAGTATGATGTCATTCGTGTACTTTGCTACCAATCATGTTCCGATGAATATTACAAAAGAAATATTCGGCAGAATCTGACTTGAATTTCTCCCAAGAAAAAAAGGTCACAAGATGCTTTTGATTTGTCTCAAATATTTTCCATTTTCTAAAAAGAAAATTTTTCGCTCAGATTTTTCGTCCAAAATCAAGTATATTGTAGCATTTCCCATCTCGAATTTCCATGGCTATCGAACAAAATTTTGAAAATCCAAAAATATCATTTCTGGGAAATGAAAAAAAAATTAAATAATTCCATTCTACAGCTGTTTATATTTTTACAACTCTTAAAAAGCGATTAGGCCAACATTAAATTTTGATATCCAATGATTGCGGTGATTGTAACAACTTCATCTCTCTCTCACTTCCGGTTCCTTGGTTATTGTTTTGAGTAAACATACTTTGGTAATGGCAGAAGTACAACGTGGGATCTGAAAGCGCGATACGATAAAGATAACACCCGAGAGGTTGGTGTTCACCTCCTTTTATTATTTTTGAGTTACACACCTCCTCTCTTCATCGTCTTCAGCGAGCACACAAAACCGTGGTAACGGACAAACTTCCTCTCTCAGCCACGGTAACGGAAACTCATTGTAAATCTCAGAAGTCAGCTCCAAGGAGTACGTTACTTCCCTCTCGCTCTTTGTTTTCTCACTAAAACTGTATGGCTTATATATACACTTACTTTGGTCCTCAGAAAATCCGGGCAACTGGCGCCCAGACGATAACACGATGAGACTATACAAGTTCCAGCAGTGAAATTACACGCGGATATGTCTACTGGATAGTTTTGTACGTTGAATTGTTCATAACTTTCGCTGACTCACTTTTGAATTACCGTGTTTATTTAGAGGAATTTTAGTCAATACGATGAGCAACTAAAATACACTAAATTTGAAAAAAAAAGAGCGGTAAACGATGATGAATGGGAAGAAAATCGTCGATTAATTCTTGTTTCGATCTATTTCATTCGTTGGAAAGGAATTATTAATTATGATTCGGAGCGACCTTTTTTTCATGAACTCTTTATTTTAGTCATAGGTCTATGTATATCGTCGCCTCATTAACAAAGGGGCATAAGTGCTATGCATCAGGCTACTAGCTTCTACGCCTCTTTGTTATGAAGGCGACGATACTATCTATATTTATTGCTGTTGTATGTATCTTCGGTAGCTATTAATTATTAATTAATTTTATCCAAATGTAGCATATTTTCGTCTCAAAATTTCATTTTTACATTTCTATTATTATTTTATTAATGTATGTTATTCGATCAACATATTCGGTCGTCATTTGGCCCAATCCGGACAGAATTATGAACTGACAGTCAGATTACATCTAAGCGCATGATGCGCCATCTGTGTAATATTATTTCGTCGTAGACATTTCATTGTCTGTAAAGGTTTCTCAAACTGTTATAAAGAATATTGCAGATGCAATTCCAATCCGAGGAAGGAAAGGACAAACGGCCACTGTTGGTCCGTTCCTGATGCTAACATTCGGGATGATATTCGGCTACAATATTGGAACAATAATGGTCCAATTTTGGAGTGTAATATTGGGCCAATCTTTGCAGGTAATATTGGGCCAATATCGGGTGCCAATATTAGTTACGGATATTTCGCCGGTTATAGGCCATCTTTCCCATATTGGCTAACCTTACACGTTAGTGAGTTCTTCTGAATTGATTGAAGAAAGTTTGATTCATAATTTGTGACGAAATTAAACACTGACAGCTATCTCACATCTAATTGGATTATACGCAGCACATTTGAAGAGTATAACAATAATTATTATCCGCAACATCCTTAGCGTCACATGGCGGTCATAAAATGGTCGTGGAATCTTTCAGAATTACAATCTCTTGTACGATGAGTGAATAAAATACGCCAAATTTAAAAAAAACTAGATCAAATAACGATAAATGGGGAAAAAGTCCTAATTTTTGAATCGCTAATTCAAACAACCATATGACCCCTCAATTTGTTTGGAAAATCAATTAAGTTTCCATTGTACTCACAATTCCTTGTAAATTCTCCTAAAAAAATCTCTCACCATTCTCCTACGATTTTCCTGATCTTCTAAAAAAGGATGTGAACACGGTATCATTTTATTTCCGGGGGCTTGAAGTTGACGATACGAAAGAGGAGTCACGTACCAACATGCAAATTCGTGACACGTTGAGTTACGCGACTCACGGAGAGTTAGTAGTCGACAATGCAAAGAGTCGTTTCCTAACAAAACGTGTGTATGTGTACAGTGTGCTCCTGCACACCATTGCCCCTCAGCTGAGAAGGAACACGGCAAAAGAAAAAGAGACAAGAGTAGACGAGGTAAATCGTAGTACTCTCGTCAAGTGTCGTCGACTTTGGTATCTCGACTGTCCAATTTTTATTCTTCCTGTCTCCTTTTCGGTGCCATTTTATTCTTCACCTTTTGAGTGTTCTTCTCTTGGGTAAGACTTCTGTCACCTATAACACGCACCTAGAGGCTCTGGCAAGCACGCATCTGACAAGGTTAGGGGTTAGAATGTTTATGATGATCCCATTGGAAAGCTGAGGAAATTCCCGCTCGAGAGCGTCGGTCAGAAATTTTCATGACAGTCTTATGACCGTCATGTGACGTTAAAGATTTTCCGGGTAACAATTACATAGAGCAATTGAAAAAAAGTTGTCTGCGCCGTGAATGGCACCATTGCATGGAGAATAGAGGTAAGGAGGTTAAACGCTATGTTCCCGAGACCGAGAAATCTTGAGGACGTTCAAGTAGTTCAGAGGGTGGCGCTGACGTGGGCGATTGCTATGACATCTACGGTTTTCACAATAAATTAGAGAATTTTTTCATTTTCATCATTCTCTTCTACCGACAGTATACACGCATGAAAATTTCTATAAGAAATACTTTTTTCTGTAAAACATTGGAACCTTTCTTATAAGAATGGTTCCAATCTTTTGTAGGAAAAAAATTTTTTTTACAGAAATTTCCATATGGGTATACTTACACAATAAAATCAAAGATCAACTCAATCAGAATAGAGACTCCGCTCCCTCACTTGGCTCGCGTTTATGAATCGGGGAGAACAAATAATGTTAATAAAGTAGATGTTAGAAATTCAGCTAGCGGTAAAACGCTTTTTTTCTCATCCCGGAGAAATTCTCATAGTACTTACATACTATAGAGGATTCTTCGAAGGCTGTCCAGATTATTTCTAACAATTCTTTGATTTTTGGGATGCAGATTAAAACTTTTCTTATTTAGAAAATTCTGCACAATGAAAATCAAAATACGAAAATTAAAAATGTTGAATTTGCTATTTTCCATTTTTTTTAATAAACAAATAGTGCAGAAATAAGAAAATCCTTCAACAATTGTAAAAAGTGAAAAGAATGTTTGAGGTGGTTTTGGACATCTAGGCTCACTTAGAAATGACCAGAAAAGATGTCCATCGAAAATCGTGTTTAGAATGACTCGATGTGTTCAAAAAATTCATCATTTTTTTTTTAAATCAGTTTCGAGGGAGATATGACCTATTTCGATCAATTTCTAATTCAACTAAATGTAATATACATCCATTTTCGCCCTTAATATCTTCCTAAATTCTCTGAATACTTTAGTG
Organism: Aleiodes sp. PSUC_FEM 10030003; assembly: GCA_018902275.1. Classification (NCBI taxonomy): domain Eukaryota; kingdom Metazoa; phylum Arthropoda; class Insecta; order Hymenoptera; family Braconidae; genus Aleiodes; species Aleiodes sp. PSUC_FEM 10030003. The sequence continues at coordinate 14,995 of JABSMS010002895.1, forward strand.
AATTTGTTTGATCATTTTATGAAGATAACCCATTCAGTTTCATCAATGTTTCACCATTTTTCGAACTTCAAACTCTACCCGCTTATATTTTTTCCGACTTTTTCGTAAATTCCAGATGGTATAGCGCATTTGTCCGGTTTGCAGTATAAGGACCTATAAATCGGATAGAGGGACTATGAGGAATGACGCTGGTCATTGCAGGAGACAGTATCTCGATGTAAGACCCCTGAAAAATTACAAAATCTTTGAAAATTGTATTACCGACTATACCATCTTTAGCGCCACCAAACATCAAGTTTTGAATTACATGAACGTCTTCAACGCTTCACCCACACTTTCTACCCCCACTCTTGCTCCGCTTCACCTCCTTCCCTCTATTGTCCATGCACCATTGGACAGGTGTAGGGTTAGCAGATATAGGAAACATGGCCGACAACTGGCTCAATATCCGTAACAAATATTGGCACCAGGTATAATGCCAATATTGGTTCAACATTACATGCTAACGATGGCCCAGTATCAGATGCCAATAGTGGTACCCAATATAACGCCAACATTGGTGCAAAGTGACGCCTCAACATTGCTCGAATATTTCAGTCATACTAAAATTTACTCAAATAAATTGTTAAAAAACTACAAATTTTACAATTATTATTATTATTAATAAACTTGCATGAATATTACATCAAATTTCTTTCAATGTTTCACTTAGAAAACGTAACTTCATTACCATGACGTTCTATTCACTCGAGATATGCTTGTAATTGCACCTGCAATATTTCTTATAATAGTTCAAGTAACCTTTACGAGCAATAAAGTTTCAGCCACGAAATAATGAGACACAGGTGGCGCATCATTCATCTAGATGTAATCATCTGACCGTCAGTTAATAATTCAGTCAAAATTCAAGCATCATTCAACCTCACGCCATAGGTGGTTGTGTTTGCTTGTTTTGATTGTACTTTACCTCCGTCCAAGAATTCTCGGAATTGCCTCGACTTAATTCAGTTGAGTTTCTCCTATTTTCCATTTTCCTTGTACACTATCTTATTTCCTATTTAAAAGAAAGGAATAAAAGAAGAATGAATTTTTTCCTCAACTTATTCCTGTAGATATAAACTCGAGCAAGATTTCTTGCGACTACGTTCACATTTACAACGATAAGATCTCAACTTAGATCGAGTTCTATGTGAATCTTTATTTTTCTCGTGAAAAGAAGAATAAAAGGAATCTAGCATTTTTTTTCTCTCTTATTTCACTTCGTACTCACTGGAGCAACTATTCTAACCTCACTCCGCCCTCTAGTGTGTTAGTTGTGGAGCGCGCCTTTTTATTCTCTCCTCTTTTCCTCAACAGTTTTCAGTTTTCGAGAGACGTACAACGTTTTCTATATCCTCCCACCTTTTCGAACAAACGAATAGACCATCCCTCTTTTCTTTTCTCCTCTCTTGGGGTCTTCATTCTTGCCGACTCGGTAGATCCGCTTGGCGGAAGCTCTTCTTAGCGGTTTCTTTTTCAGCTCTTTTCTTGGGTAATGCATCGTTTCTTCTCCATCTCTCCCTTCTCTTCCTCTTTCTCGGGCTGATGATTACAATTCAAATGTATTCATGCCCAGTTTGAAAGCGACATTGTGACTTAAATTTTCTTCAATATTTATCATCAATTTTTTTGGTTCACTGAATAAATTGAGTGATGTATCAAAAAAATTGTTTTTTCATACCTAGGCCACGAAAAACGACGTTCTAACCTCGCTTCGCTCGGTTAGAAACGTCGTTTT
>JABSMS010002906.1:0-16765 GCA_018902275.1 Aleiodes sp. PSUC_FEM 10030003
AGATTATTATAAATTATTTTATTCAAAAATAATTATTACAAATTTCTCTTAGCCAACTTAATTTCCCCATTATTTTTTTAATGAACTGATGAAATAGTTAAGAGTGAGAACGTGCAACTGGCACGCCACTAGAATTTCGTTCGTTAATCTCGCTTTGTCCACGCGAGACCAAGGGAATTGGCAAAGCAATAACATTAATCCAGAAAGCAAGTCCGTGACCAGAGGGTGGTTTCCCGTAGACTGTACATTTTCTCTAGGAATATCCACCTTACAGTGGTCTATGGATGTTTACGTTGAGGACCTTTCTACCAACTAGAGTAATCCCCGGTGGTCAAGGTCCCGAGGTATTCGTATAAACCACTCATATGACTTCTTCCTGCTGCCTCCATCTCTACCCTCTGGTTTTAACTGCGTTGTCCCTCATTTCGGTGCTTGTGTCTTGCAGCGTAACGTCCCAGAACAGGGAAATGTGGTCAACTGGACTCTCCGACCCTTCTCTTATCCTGTTTGTAATTTTAATAAGCCATATTACGTACAGTAGATGAATTTTACACCATTCGCAGCGATATTAGAAATTACTTGTTCATAGTATCATTTGATTGGAATTAGTCATTTTCACGATCGTTATTTATTCATCCAAAATCTTCGTAAATTTAAAGACGACAAATAATTTGGAATCGTCGGTGAAAGAAGAGTAATTTAATCTCCCTGAAAGAATCTCATTAATAACATTATTTAATTGAAAAATTGGGGAGTGTCGCGAACAAATGCGATGTCGAGCTTTTAATGAATCTCCATTCCCCTCATCCCTGTATAGCTTCTGTGTTGTGAATTCTTGGTAGAGGCGTTATGTTCATGTATAAAATTCGCGGACGCCCTCAACATCCCGAGGATTAAGTGGGGCAATCTGCGGTCTTTTTTTTTGCTGAAAAAAAAATTAAACCACGACTTACGAGTCCCCACCGATCGTCATAAATTTGAGGGTAGCCCATAAGGATTAACTCAAATTTAAAAAATAACATAGCACAAGTGGGGTAAAATAGCCATCCAATGAAACGCTTCAGGTAGAATTTTCTCAATAATTTCATGAAAGAGCTGAGGACACTTTGGATAGAAAACGTGTATCAAAATTGGTTTGTGGGAACTTTGTGTGAATTCAAGTATTTAGGAAAAAAAATTGAGAGCTTAACCCTCTCGATTTTTTCGCCAATATGAAAGTTTTGACTTTTTCATGAAAAATTTTACGATAATAGTATCTGTTAAGTGACATTCGTGGAATTGAATTATTTGAGAGCGCGAGTGTTTTAATCATTCCAAGTTGAAATTATGTGCCGAGCACAAAAGCACTCGCAGTATACCCACTTTCGAAAAGCTTTTTCCCACGATTTTCCTCGCAACAACGAGTCCACATCTTAAAGTTATCCCGAAGTTTCAAGCGCGCTGGCAGTTGATTTATCGGACTCATTACTACCAAGAGAGCAAAAGAGAAAGAGTGAGAACAAGGAGCCGGCGAACTGAGGTAGAGGGTGGATGAAGACCAACAGGGTAGTAGTACTGGATGGCTTTCTTCCTCCGACTCTCACTCATCCCTCTCCACAGTGGCGTGTTTTACAAGACGGCATTAATTGCTCGAATTAAATATGCACCTTTCCTCCCTACTCTTCACTACCTTCCTCTTTTACTTGCCAGTAATTTATTTCAGTTTCCGCACGAGCACTTTAAAGTCCTCAGGCGCGATTCTGGCTCGTCCTAGCTTTCCATGAGTTCCCATTCCCCTTTTCCCATGGAAAATTTCACATTTCGAAGTCGACTTATTAATCACCTACCTTCAATTAGCCATTATAGAAATTTATTTATTCATAAATTAATTCGTATTATTTCAATCACGTTCCTGCAAGAAATTTCCCTCGAAATTCCAAATCAATTCCATTAATACTATTATTGATTCTTCCAGAAATGCTTGGAAAGAAGAAGAAAGGGATCAGAAAGTTCTCATCATTCTCAAAGCTCGTGACAAGAAAATATTCGAGTTGGAGAAAAAAATTACTCAATTGGAGGCAGGCATCATTGACAAAGAACCGCTCTCCAAATATCGTCACAAATCGATCGGCAAGGAGAAATACCAGTCTGACCTCAGCGTGACGAAATCACTCGATAACGTTTCTTCGTTACGGGCATCACAATCTACCGTGACTGTTCAGGAAATATCTGTGCCTTGTCTTAAACTGGCTACGTCGTTCAAACCTGACTACGAGAATCATACTGCTCCTGGAAAGTTTTGTGATGGTGATAGTAATGAAATTTACAACTCCACGTTGAACAGTAATTTTGGATGTTGGGGAAGCCTTTTGACAGAAGTTAGTGGAGCAATATTTGCTGGGAGATTAAATATTGCAACTGAAGATTTTCCGCCGTATACTAGTTGTGCTGAAATGAATGCAGATACGAGGTAAGTTGAATCTAAGAAAATATCCAATTTCTATAAAGCATTGGAGCAAGATAGATGCATGGGTTAAGCCGGTACGGCTGATTTTCTTTCTTTTTACCCTCTAAGTATCAACCTTCCTGCGCAGTTGATTAGAACGCAGAGCGTTATGGTTATAGACATGGAGATACATGTAATTAATGAGAATTGATGGTGAGTGCGAAACCTTCGCCTGCCCCTTGTAATTTTAATCGTCCCTGTCATATAATAATTGCGCGTGCCAAGTGACCCGCGACCCGTGCTGATATAAATCATCATTCAGTTCTAGCATAAACTCGCGTCTACTGGTCCTTCTACACTTGCGCCATTTCGAATTGGTAGACTATTCATATACCCAATATCAATCAATACAACATTCAATTAATAATTGTACAATTTCATTATGAATTATTATGATTTTAGAGCACTGAATTACATGGATCACTTCTATGCTACATGCTTCACAGTTAATTTAATTTGAACTCTCGGAAATTTTTGAAAATTACATGTCAAACCCAGGAATGGTAATGGTGGAAACTAGACCAATTACATTCATTTATAATATTGACAGATGCATTGATCTGATGTTCAGTAGCGTATTCAAATGTCATTTTGGCTATCACAATTTGTAAATGCATCAGAGTTTCGACGTTCATAGTGAAGGTGCTTACAATGTGAGTGATAAACTGACTTTGATGAACTATTCTGGTAATATGTAATAAGTCCATCTATTAAACCATCCGACAGTCATTATTTCGAGGCTACGTATATGCTCAGTTAATGGACAATTTGATGATTTGGATCGTTTATTTCTATACAAAAAATCATCATTCATCTTCTGATGAATCCACAGATTCGAGTTTCATGTAAATGATATGTAATCATGTTTGAATACTTGTTCATTTAAGATCGCTGATTAATAATAATCGAGTGATTTATGCAAAACTAGATAGTTGCATAAAATTTGTTATTTTTCAAATTAATTTTGAATTACTGCTGCTATGAAAAGCTTGATATATTTTCGTTTTGACCGAAATAATATTTATATGCTCTCACGTCGTAGGACACTTGCTCTTTACTGAGAAACTCCTCACTCATTTCGCAACTCTTCATTCTGAATAAATATTTTTTCATTCATGTTTATTCATTCGATAATGGAATATATTTATCGTCATCCAATTAACGATCCCTCGTCGGCGCCACGATGACACTATAGAAAATAAAGTCTTCGTATAAAGCACTACTACCAATTGACAATTCTAACGGAGTATATGCAAGGCTCCCTGAGGCACGTCCGGCACATACCACCTTGGCACATCGACCAATTAAGATCAGAAAGGGTGTAAACATATCCATATACGTTCTGGACGATCTTTAAGCAAAGGAAAATGAAAAGAAAAAGAAATTCAAGCTTGAGGAGGATGTCCCAGTGAAAGAGACGAGGAGAAACGTATACCACTTTGGTACGTTCCTGGTGATTCACTGTATGCACACTAGCTATCGATCTCCTTAATTCCTGATCGGGAGTTAACGAGACATTACCGCTGGCTGGACAAGTAAATTACCCGAGCTCGTCGTTATACCCAATGCGCTTCTTCTCTATTCGCCTTTCGGCTTTATCCATTCGCTCGCCAGTACCCATGATACATACCGTGTATTTCTATAGGGCTTATGCCCTCACACATGATACGGACTAACGGGGCACCGTTAGAGGAAATACAACACCCAGAGAATACCTCTGTAGATGAAGGACGCAATACCATTGCATATATGTTCACCTGGAGGATAGGTACTAGACTCAATTTCTCATAGCAAATTGAATACCAAGGATGTATCTAAAATTATGTAAAGTACTCTGAGTTTGTTTAACTTTTTTCTCTTCATGAAGTGAGTTTCTCGTCACCCAAAAGTTTTCTCTGCTCAACGGCTCAATGTATTGCAACATGACACCAATGCACCGAAAAAAAACACTGATTTCTAAGGGCGAATTTTTTTTTATGAAAGACGATTTCCGAGTATGAACAATGAATAACATTTATGAGTTGGTAAGGCAATATACATGATTATATTTCTGTTGTGGTTGTTGAGAATCATGAATGTACAGTGATATGAGAATGGAAATGGAGAAACTGTAAGGGGACCTGAAACTTCTGATGGTATAGTAGAGATCGAGATAGGAGTTTTATTGTCCTGAAATGAGACGGGGGCAGGTGTTTACGATAACAAATCGAGCCTGGTAGCCCAATGCAATTCTTAACTGTTTCTTACTTTTATCTCAGTTACTTTTTTTATCGGAGTTTTCGACTTGAGAGACCACCACAGGAGTTTAATTAAATTGAACACCAATCATCAAGCTAACATCGGCCTTTGATGATCTTTCATTTCAATAAATGTAAAAAATTAAAGAGGGAGAAATTTTAAATGCACTTTCACGATAACGAGCATCCACCACTGCCTTACACAACTCTATATCAAAATAGTGGGTGTGCGTGAATCAATGTACGTGCGTGAAAGGCTGAATTATTTTCCAATGGCTGGGAAAGTTCCCTGGCTTTTTATATATACATAGAGTATTAACGCTGAAAGTGATTCAAACTGATTTGAATTATAGTGAACAGATTGGAGTATTACGATGTTGTCGTTCACCATCAGAAAGTTGATATTTCAATGGGCTTGAATGTATTGTTATTACTGAGACATTAAAAAATCTCAAACGATCCTGAGTAAATATACTTGAGATGCAGTGAAGACGACAGGGAGATGAGTCAATATTGCCCGAGCGAGATTTTAGTGTTTTTATAACTTTTTCGTCTGGGACAATCGTGTCTATATTTACTGAAGCAGCATTTAATTGAATATTCTGTGAGAAAGAAGAAAATACAATTCAAGTGCCAAATTTTGTTTTAAATAATGATTATCCGCATTCCCAAGAATTCATGTGTAATTCCAATTATTGAACAATAATAACAATTTGTCTCATTCCTCTGAGTAACGTCGAGTGGTTTTGTGAGAGCACTATTTCCACGTAGCCCTTTCTTATGTCCGATAATTGATTCGGTCCGTTTAATTTAACGAAAATTGCACTCACACTGTTGCTTTCTGTTGAGAATGGACATTTCGATGATCGCCGCAGCGAAAATAAGTGGCCCTAATGGTTGTAATTTGCTGAAACGGGACTGGCTCGGGGGCTAACCGCATAAAGCACCCCGGGAAAGACGCTTCATTAGTCACCAGAAGATGCGAAAGTGTATGAGAATACCTTTTTGGAGCTTGTGGACCATTTCTCTTGGAAAAAAATGAATAAGAGTTTAAATGTAAGAGAAAAGAGAATTACCTAAGGGCAGACAAGTACCAAGAGATCCGTTTATAAAATTCACTTGGTCTCGTCATTTGAAAATTATGGGTGATGGTTTCCTCTCAGAGAACCGAAACCAGCTTCAAGTATACAACACCAACGCTCGTAAGAGAGGTCACTGATTGGATGCACTAATGAGGATAGCACGAATGAAAATTTACCCAGCAATTTGAACGGTTTTCTTCTTAAATATAGAGAATTTACTTGAATTAAAGAAGCCTGTGTGACCGTAAAAACTTGACGCTCTCCGTTGGTTTTCTTGTAGCCACCTTGTATACCATCTACAATTACCATTCCATGCTCGGAACTGTTTGGCCTAGGCAACTCAATCAATTTTTTGTCCTTTCATCATTTTATCTCATTACTTTGATTTTTATAACATTTTTATTTCAATCTCTTCACTTAGCTGAGGCCAATACGAGTCAATGTATTTATTACAGTGTGTTGCACAAAGGAAAATGAATTACATTGCTTAGTCACCTACGGAGTTTATGGCTTTTAGAATTTTAATGCTAATGATTTAAAGATTGTTTTATGCTATTTATTTCTTAGAAGGCGTAGATCAGAGGACTCGAGTAAATCAATCATGTCTCAGAAATTAACATCTATATATAAGGTGTTTTGTGGGCCAAAATTAATTACTTATTTAACCGTACTTTCAACTTGGAAAAAAAGAATAGTTGAACAACCTTTTTACGGAGATAATGTAATCAGACAAGCAATTTTTATGTGATGGAAGCATGAGATTGGATTCAAAGGAGTAGTTTTGAGGACGCGTCCTTTGGTTTATTTTAAAAACACAAGCTACCTGTCCTACGAATCATTGGACCAGTGAGTGTCACTCTGCATAGCTGTTCAACTGAAATTAACGGACGGCTGAGCCGACAAACTTCTAGGAGAATCGTCCCTTGAATCTCTTCTCTTTGTTTTTATTCCTTTATGTTCAATACCGACAATTTTTTTTACTTTTATTTCCAACTTTTAGTATCGTATTTATCGACAAGAGGCGACTCTTTATCGTTAACGCATCTTTACGCTAACCAAAAACCCCCAACAGCAGTCGTCGTTCGGGTGGTACCAATTTGTTGTGTAGTTTATCGAGCGTCATCTGATGGTGACCCGACACCGCTAGTGGTCAGAAAAGAGAGGAGGAAAAAACGACTCTCTGTCCATTTTATACGATGATACGTAAAGAAAGTTGGGCTACTACCGTAAAGGCAGGTTGGACCTTTAACCAAAGTGACACTTCCAACAATGGGAACAATGCACGAACCACATGAGCTGGGTTTTTTGTTTCATTCCCTTGTAGACGACACGGTGCATTATTTGTCATGAATTTTTTTTCCGAGCTTTTTTTTCTCTCTCCAGACTCACTGCGCGATTTCATCTCAGCCATTTTTCTCTGACGAGAGGGGCACATCCGTAAGTTGTAAAGAGAAATAAAAATATGAATTTTTGTCTCCCTTTTACTGGCTCGTTGGGGATATTCCCAGGAATCATTAATAGATCCTCTCATGTATCAATTATTTTCTTTCATCGAAGACGCACGAGTCTTCACCTTCTCCTCTCACATATGTAAGTTGAGGTTTGATGGTGCCTAAGGAACGCGATAAATCGCCGGGTGTTTAGCGCGTAAGTGGGTGAAACGCAAGGCGTTTACTTGCACGATACAAGCATGTATAACAACCGTGAACTCGGCAATAGCTCTGTGAGGGTGCCAATGTCGTATAAGTGTGTGTATAATATCGTTTGAGATTTTAAAAGGCGAGAACAGAAAATACTTATGTAGGTAGGTATGTGCTTCGGTTGTGGTACTTTTTATTTTCAATTTATTTATTCTTTTTTCGTAATTATCGATATCACGCGAGCAAGAACCTTCTCCACCTTCTATGATCAAAACATTTTCCTTTAAAGCATCGCTCAAACTTTCTCACGACTTCAAATTCATTTTTCTATTTCTACATATCTAAAAGTAAGTATCAATAATTAATTTCATCTCGGTATGTTTATTTTTTGTGATAAATATTTAATGACAATCATCTCTTCACTTGCGTAAGTAGAAAAATTCAGCAAAGAATGTCATATTCACTCCAAGGATATCTCAAGAATTGTAGATTAATTTCTGAGATAAAGCAATATAGCATACAGTTAATTACATTTCATTCGAGCGATGAACCTGATTAAAACACCTGTCCTCAGTCGAACTCAAAAATTCCGCAAATACTCAAATACTCAACGTTACTATTTCAAAGTTAACATTCACTTGCACATAGGATTCTGTGAGTTGGTGAGATGTGGCATTGCAATGTAGAACGTCCACAGAAGCAGTACTACGCTATACGAGCGGCATTTCTCCTCTGTTGTGGTCACCCGTCGCGTCACGCACTGTCGACCATCACCTGAAACACCCATGTGCACGATATCCACCAGCGGAATAGTAATCTCATGACCGTAAATCGATCATTTTAAATCACTTCCTTGTTTCCTAAAGTTGAGAAATGTGAAACTCCACTTAATAGAGGTTGTAGAAGGCATATATTTGTGCTCATTCTTTTCACAAAGTGAATAAACATTTCTTCTCGCTATTTTTTCCTCTTCCTCCTATTTTCTTGATGAAGAATTAATTCCACGGTGAACAATATAATTGTGAAAAGATTTTCAATCAAGAGACAATTTCATTGAGTATGACAAGAGTAAAATTATGTGAAAACGGTATTTTTTCCTTACTCCGTTAGTCGTAGGATGATTAACCATGTCAGTGATGATGTTGACGAGTACACTGGACATTGGGTGCACGTAGAAAACATCATATCTATATAATTTCTTCAGTAGTCTTCCAAATGCTCTTTGCACATTTTTCCATCTAATAGTTTTAGCATCGGACTGCTGGCAGCTAGGAAGCTATCATTGATGGCTCCACATGGTGGCAATATTTGTCCCGTATGATGCCAGAAGAGGTTTTCTTATTTTCTAGGTAACTGCGCACCACAAGTTGGAGACACGTAATGTGGAAAAACCATCATGAAGTAATACGCCAGTAATCGCGGGTCCCTCTGATCATTGCCACAGTACTAGGCATCCTGTGTGCCATGACGAGGAGGTAAAAGAGAATAAATAAAAAGAAAGACATGATGAAAGAAGAAAATAGTGAAGAGAAGATATATAACCACTATGAGGTATAAATATGAAAGAAACCATTAACCGACACGTACGGACGTTAAACGACTCTTTTTTTGCTGACACTTGTCCTCATTCGTCCTGCGTTCCATAGGAGCTATTACACGATGGAACTAAATTTATTTCACCAGCACGTGGATACATTCCACTAGAATTGATGATTATCCTCGAAACAAAGTACTGATAAATACTCTCAATAAAAACATTGAAAACTTATCTTTCGAAAGAAATATACTTTCCCGATTATTGGCTTTGAAATGCAAAACTAATTTTAAGTAACGATCTCATGAAGACATTTTTATTCACCACTTGACAAGAAAATTTCTCATCATATGATAGTATATCCGATGAAGACATCTGACCGTTTAAAAATGCATGCAATTAACCTCGGTAGTGGCGCCTCTTCGGCGTTAACCGTCTTTTATTTATTCTTCAAACTCAGACGGGTACTATAATACTGACTCGAAAGCGTTATACTCTCGAATACAACAACACCCCTTTTTTCTATCCGCCTGGGTGACAACCTTACGATCCACCGGGTGTCGTTAATATCGGGGTTATGAGGAGGGGCTCAATGAATATAATATGCGAGCCAAGAATCTCATAGCATGATTTTGCATGAGTTATACAACCATAGGGGATAGAGGAAAGATATGCCTTCTGGCAATTGAGAATACCCAAATCGAATATAAAAAAGAGAAAGGAAAAGCAAGCCATTATTAATATATAAATGAAAGAGATAGGTTAACAATTAAAATATTGAATTGAGGAAAATCGAATGGCCTAATGCAGTTTAAGTTGCAGCGTTGATTCTCACGACGATAATAATCTGACCTCGCTCTTACTGCGTTCAATCGAAATGGCCTCCGGGCAAGCAAAAGGATCGCATCTCACTCTCGATCGTTTTCAAGTTTTTTGTGTCTTTGTTTTTCATCGATTTCAACGGGATACTTTGTGTCGTTCACACAATAGCGCCAGAACTATTAACGTTAACAAAGTCAATTGGCTTCCATTAGATTAAAAAAAAATCGGATAAGAAAGTGTTGCATTGTTTGTAGAGTTGAAACAAAAATCACAATATTAACAATTCATTAGCTCATCAATTTTATCTTATTTCTCACTGTGATGTATGACCCCTTTCACCCGCATGACAGTGCAAAAAATCTGTCGTACTTTGAGAGCCGATCAATCCGAGTAGCATTATCAGATCTAAGGGAATCCTGATCGTGAAATCTTGTCGCAGAAGACGTACCCGCATAAATCGCTTATTTCTCTTTCTCTTAAGATTCTAATAGACATTGATACATGGATGTCAACCCAGTGCCACGGGAATACGATTTGACCACGTGTTATATTTCTCTATATCTGAAGTGTACATGTATGCATTACATGGCGACAATGTCGCCATGGTGGTGAACGTGGAATGTCGTTTCTCTTGTGCTGCCATAGCAGACACGAGAATACAAGGATAATAAAGCCTTGTCGCCTGAGACCCTATGTAACTCCTCATGATGACTCTCGAGGAGAAAAAAAGTTGATTTTTTTTTGTTGCTCCAAGAGAATGTCCTTTTTTGCTTTCTTGTTCCTTTTCCTCTGCTCAATTCAACTCGTTGACAGACATAATGATTTTTGTTTCGGTCTGGTTTTTGAATTCTCATCGGGTTAAACGACAGCGAGTAATCGATGGGGAGTGTCAGGACACTCTACTTCCGAGTGAATGAACAAAAGGCCAGGGAGGGAGACAAGTCGAGCGAAATTCACTCAATAATTGCTGTGTCACCCTGCTAAAGTAATTCCATTAGCGGAGAGTATGTAGTCAGGAGATGCTAAGTATATTTTGCCGGGATTCTTTTTTTATATTTCAAATGGAAATAAATGATGAAAGAAATTTCAAAATGAAGAAGACAAACCAAATAAACCATTGGATCTCTGATCATCGAGATTCCCAGCGTTTACTTTTGCGATTAAATCTCTCTGGTAAGATGTCACCTCACGGTATGAACACCGTAAGAAAAAAGGATCTGACAGAAGGTCACCTGTCTTCCATACACCTCCATCTTTCAAGATTTTTTCATTCTCTTCACTTCTCTCCGCTTCTCAGAGTTGGAAAACCCTTGGTACGTTTATACTCCCTGTATCCGTTGTATATGCATGAATCAACCCTGTCCGTGTGTCCTCTCGCACAATTCGAGAGGAATGAAAGCTGTCAAGTAGGTACGGTGTCAACTGAACAGTTGGACAGTAGTACAGCCGACATTTATTGTGGAAAAAATCATTATTCTTTGTCTCCTTAATTTGTACGGAATTATGAGAAATTTCCATCCTATAGACACATAATTATTCAATCAGATACCAAGGTCCATGACACGTGTGAAACAATACGAAGCTTTGCCACATGTCGAATCGTGCCATTCCTGATTGTCGTGTCAACCACGAGGATGACCCTCGGCAAAAGATTCACACTGAGGGAACACACTATGAAAGGTAACCAGTTGTTTTAAAAATCATCGTCACGAGACCGTGTTTACTTTTCCAACACAGAGTAATCCCGAACTGCACGACCTTGCCCTCGTGTTTTTCAAGGTGTCAAGTAGATTGTAGTCGACATGCAAGGTGTCCATATCCATTTCTATTTGAACAAAAGAAAATTCAAATTCTGTCAGTGAGTTTAGAATTAGAAAAGGCCTATTATATGAATAAAAAATATTGATAGTATCTTTCTCATTTCATTTGAAATCATATAAAGATATGAGTATTATTTTTCACTGATTTATCAAATTCATGCCATTAATAATGCATTAATTCTTTTCTAATAATCAAATCTAGCATCAGAGGAATGCGCAACTACTAAGACTCGCAATTAAATAGAACATTTTTTTTAAACATTCGCAACAGTCATTGAAGGTGAAAGTTATATTCCTCTGATTTTTTTATAACCAGCGTGCTCGTCCCGTTTGATCGTAAACCTCAGCATCGAGACACGTAAATTCGCGCAAGGATACCAAGGATAAAACGCATCAATCCCTTTCCCTCTCTCTCTCTCTCTCTTACTCTCGTCTCTGCATCAAATGAAACACGCTAAGCAGCTTCTCCGATCGGTAGGTGACACGTCCGTAAATTTGCAGCGCACGCCGCGTCGCTCGTGGGAACGTCACACTCCACTCGCGTGGCTTATCTAATTTATCCACGACGACTTCTCCTCTCTCGAATGCCCTCTCACATATTCCCCCATGTATATTACGATAGACGGTAATATCAAATGTGGTAAAATAAATTTTTAGACCCGTTCAACTTTTCAAAAAAAAAATCATAAGTGAAAAATCATAAAAAAGGAACATGAAGGATCTATTTGACGATTAAATATTGACATTTATTGACTGGATATGCATACGTCTGTCGCCCTGAGGGTCACTTATATACAGCTTTGAGAGAACTTTCTCGAGTTCTCATGATACTCTCAATGTGAGAAATTTATTCAATCAAGTCGCAATAAAATTTATTATATGACACTAATATCAGCAAAAAATCAATAAATGATTAGTTTAAAAGTATCCACATCATCAGCCCATCAAAGGTATAAAAATAGTTTGATCTTAATTCGCATTATCGAATTACTTCATGCAGTATAAACGGCCAATGGAGATGTTTTGCGTCCGAAAGATAATCCTTCGAGTATGGTAATTCAAGACCGAAAAAAGCATTCTTGTCCCTTCTTTTATCCACCCTTTATTCATCACTTTTTTCTTCCATAATACGCAATGGTCACACATGCTGTGTTATATATGGGCTGAGAACGGTATCGTCCGGGATACTCAGCAGAGTAGGATATAATACCCAAGTATGTAAGAGAAGGGTAAAGAGGTTGTTGACCATTCGCCACGATAGTGGCAAGATGTGCGCCTGATAACGCTTCATAATGCTCTCTTCTTTCCCTTTTCTTCCTCACATTTTTATTACTATTATTCCTTATTATTTCCTCTTTTTTCACTTAGAGATTGCATTCTCGATATTAGCAGTAATGATTTTCATCATTTTATTCACATTTCGATGTGATAAAGTAATTTTTCATTAAAAAAAATTTTCTATCAAAACAAATCTTGATTAAAATGAATAAATTGTATTCAGTGGGAAGCAATTAAAAAAATTTAGTTAGCGGAAAATTTTCAATTTTAATAAAGCACAAGATGTGATAAGACAAAGTAATGCACGTGCGAACAATATGTCCTCTATCGGCCTGTACCTCCTAGAGCATTAACAAGCTGTACAATGATGGTATAGAAAATGATCGTTAAGTTCGTATCGGGAGTAGGCTTAATTGTCCCCAAGGCATAATTGGATAGTTGCGTGGCACGCAGAGAGAGCGCGCAAAACTGTAAAGGAGTCGATGTCACTTAACGGGGAATGCACTTCCATAGGCAAGGTACTGCCTACCTTCTTTCAACCATCACAAATAAACAAACACATATATGCAACTTCTCTGATCTTACGAACCGTATACCTGCTGCTAATTATATCGCATTTCTCGGCACATACTGATTCCCTCACCGTGCTCGAGGACACCACCAAGATAGCCACACCATCGATCCATGTTTGCTGGCACATTCGTAGCTCTGCAGGTGACACACCACATTCATTCTGAGATTCCATGGGAAACATCCGCTCAATATGGTCATTTTCTTCCTCAATGGTGTGAACTACAAATGAATTCACAGAAAATCATTTTTTATTGATAAGATGTTTCCCCATCTTTGTCATTTTCATTTTACAGTTCTTCTCATCCTTGAATTCCCGTAAAAATTTTCATAACATATTGCTGTGCATATTAAATCTATTTGATTGTGTAACAGAATAGTATTCGAATGTCTTACGGTACTGTGTGTCTGAAAGAGATGAGTTTTCCTGGCAGGGGCGCTCCTTCCGCCACACCCACGCGCAGGACATTTGCGTAGCTCACTTTGATAAGGAGGAGAGGTGAAAAGTATGAAAGAGGAAGCGAGACCATATGAAACATTTTTACGAGAGTATTTCTCCAACTAAGTGAACGAGTATTCTTTTCAGGCAAACCATGAAGGTATAGTCTTCTACGACCCACGTCGCTCCAAACTAAAAGTTTCATGTTCCCCATACAGTGCATTGCGCAACATTTCTGATTTGCTGATTTGATACTAAGAATGCCTAAATTTTTTGTAATTTAGAAGGGAAAAAAAACATCTTTCTTCAATAAAATAGGCTTTGGGAGTTAAGATTACAGTTGCATTGTCGCCACAGTGAATGGTTTAGAACGTATACTGACGATAAAGATCAATGGATAATGATATTACCCATGTACGTATATTATATAGATCCCTCGAGGGGACCACACTGGCACTTTGTGCAAGACCATTGTCCGACGCGAGAAAACGGGCCTCCATTGTCTCCATCGATGGAAAAAAAACTTTAAGTGCATTGTGACCTCTTCGTTATGATCATCTTACTTTTTGTCAAAAAAACATTGAAAAGAGAATGTTTACGTAAACATAAGAATACCAGTTTATTCAATATTAATTCTTGATTTAATAGACAATGACTTTTCCAGTTTTTATCAGTTTACTTTCAATTTTCAATGCAATTGTTTGCATTGATTTTGAAAGAAGGAGAAAACTGGCGGAAAACTCTTATGGAATAGATTCTTGTGGATTTTTGTGAATACAATCAAGTTATTATCAGCCAATAGTCGAAGAAAATTGACAGAACAGTGGTACTGTAACCTGTGAATAAATTGCAGAGGAAGAGCAATACCAACGACTATGTTGGCTGGAATAGTGTTATGTGTTAACACTTTGTATCAAGTGTATATAGCCAACTCCACATGCCGAGGTAGATCAGATTGTAACTGGAGTTTGAATTCACCATTGCTATAAGACTAGTGATCCACGCAGGTTGGATGCTTTAGTGCAGTTCTCCTCTGTATCAACGGTATCTACCATTGATGCTGAATTGATGCACCTACACAATCAGTAGGATTCGATCGTTATCCCGGAAATGGGTCATGATACCAACAATCCTGATTGAAGCATATACTTTAGATAATTTTATGGAAAATAAGAATAAGTATTGAGACCTGAGAAACATTGTCAGATGCTATTTTGACATTCCGTGGATTACCAAACCAATGGATTGAAGATCCTTTTAGCAAAGTTTATGAGTCTGGAGTACGTTCTAATCTATTTCGTCTTCACTAATTTTGAAAGAGGACAAAGCTGTTTGAGTACTGCTTAGTAGTTAGAGGCGGCGCAAATTCCATGGTGCACTGGGGCGACCTCACTTTACTGCTTGGTTGTTGGATTACGTAAAGCCATGATTGCGTTCACACGGGGACGCGTTGTGGGTGTTATGAAATGGATATCACGTTCCCGTGCCCATTTGCCCGCAATGGCTAACTCGTACAACTGTGTGTATATACTGCACTGACTTGACGATCTTTATACCAGAGTTGAACGTAAATTTCACATTTCAACGTTCTATCCTATTCAAATGAAACGTTGAAATAAAGAAATCATAATAATCATATTTAAATGAAACTAATTGAGAAAAGGGAATAGGCAGTAGGCATTTCTAGAGAAGAGAAGATGTAACGTATACCACATTTGGCTGAGTTTTCTCTTTTTTTTCCTTATCGCTGAACGTCACCTCTACGTTCCGTTACACAGAGAGGGACCCAGAGGCACCCGGTATCCTATTAATATGTATGATCACCATTGCAATCGGATGGGAAGAGAGGATTCCTTCGGGGGACTCACTCGGACAGACGCGTATACCAGAAATGCATCACACTGACTATATGCAAAAAGTAAAAAAGGTTGGAAATAAAAGAAACTCAATACGATGGCAGATGCTGTCTCCACATAAATCCCAAACTACCGCCAATTAGTCCGAATCAGCCAATTACGCGAGACTATTCTCAATATTTCATACAACTGTTTTAGAATTTAATTTGAAAGATAATATCTAAATAAGGACGCCTAAAAATGGAGATAACTTTCTCATTCAAAATTGAAGTCAGGGAATTTATTATCAATTCTAAATTTGAAAGATGTATAAGATTTTCATTAAAAAGAGTTTGCAGATAAAAAAATAAAGATGAGCGCATATTACCTCTATTTTGCCTTCTTTCATCAGCTCCTCTCGCCCGGTTTGAGGATCGCCATGGGGCTCGGAGGAAATATACAACGGGGGGTCTCTCCGTAGTGCCTATCTCCACATACACACATGAGAAAATTTCACCTACAGTATATATTCCAGGCTAACGATATATTACTCGCGCGCCTCGTGACACCTCACCTGCCGCAGTACGCCTGTTTCCTCGTGGGTGGATCTCTCGGTCATAAGAACCCGCAGGGCCTCCAAAAGAACAAGAACAAAGTGTGCGGCTCTTCCAAAGACCAAGAGAAGAAAACTTCACAGATATGACACCGTACATTATAATAATAACAAGGAATGTGAGAGGCACGGCAAGAGAGCCCGGAAATTATTGGCTGATTTTGTTGCGAGATGATTCTTATGGAATTGATAAAATAAGCTGTGTTTATAATCCTAAAGGATTTTCAAGAGGTTAACTGTTCCAAAAATTTATTTAAATTAGTTCTGAATAGCTAATAGGGGAAGGTGGGGTAAAATGGACACTCGAATTGAACCGTTCGAGATAGAGATTTTCTGATGATTCCATTGAAAAGCTGAGGAAATTTTAGTAAGAATACATGTGTCAAAATTAATTTTTTTTATTTCTTTGA
>JABSMS010002917.1:0-16762 GCA_018902275.1 Aleiodes sp. PSUC_FEM 10030003
AATTCTTGCAATTGGTTTTTCTTAAATATCTCCGGATCGGCGAGACTTGGAAGGATTTATGAAGAAATTTTTTCCTGTAGAGAACTTTATGCACTACGAAAAGTTCTCTTGTGCGTTTCCGTAAAAATTTTCTTTACAAATTTTTTAAATTCACTTTTATTCATAATATTCGAATTTCAGCTGGATTTGGAACGCCAGCATCAACTGGAACTCTAACTTCAGCTACTGGACAGTCATTTGGATTACCAAAGACAACAGCAACAAGTGGATTTACCCTCGGAGGCGCACCAGCAGCGAGTACACCAGCAACAACTTACTCATTAACGTTTGTACCAGCGCCACCGAATCCAAATTTTGGAGGTCAGGGCTTTGCTGGACTTGGTACTCCAAAACCAGCAACAATAGCACCAACAACATCGGCAACAACGCCAGCAACAACTGGACTAACTCTTGGGACTCCTGCCTCTAGTGTTGCCAGTGGCTTCAGTCTCACAGCAACTACAACTGCTCCCGCGTCAACAGCATTTTCACTTGGTACAACATTAACTACTACAGCTTCAACTGGATTCAGTCTGCCGAGTGTTACGTCAACTGCTAGCACTGGATTTAATTTAGGCAGCACTGCTCCAACATTAACTAGTGGCTTTTCATTGGGGAAAACTACTGCTGCTACCAGTACCGCTGTAGTTTCGAGCACCAGTGCACCTCAAACTACATTAGGCAATGTTACAACGTAAGTTAACTAATTTCAGTTTAATTCCGTTTTATTTTTTTTTCATCAAAAGTTTTCAATGAATTCTAAATCCAGTGGTCAAGTGGTGGATGAAGTTAATTTTAAAAAAAGTCCGATTTTTTTTTGCAAATATCTTGGAAACTATTCGGTTTACGAAAATTCATCAGGAAATATTTTTTGTAAACAATTAAATTCTATGAAAAAAAGATCTCTTGATTAATTTCGCTGAATCTGCTCGTTTAAGAGATATTAGCGAATGAATGCGTAACAAAATTTTCTGATTCTCTCATTACCATCTTCGGCGAAATTTTTAAAGAAACCTTTTTTGTAGAGGATTCAATTACGTACTATATATAATTCTTCCACAATAATTAAATGTTTCAATGCTAATCAGCCTTCAATAGTTTTTTTTTTTAATTAATTTTTTAATTGTCTACAATGAAGGTCTTTTGATAAATTCTCCTAAATAAAATAATTTCTAAGATATTCTCAAAAAAAACTCAGAATAGCTGAAAAATTAATATTCCTATTTTTGAATTGGTTTCTCCAGAGTAACAGCATCATCAAACAGTGGACAAACTGGATCAATGAATTTTTGCCAGCTCGAAGAAGCTATAAACAAGTGGACACTCGAATTAGAAGAGCAAGAAAAAGCTTTCGTCAATCAGGCAACTCAGGTGAATGCCTGGGACAAACTTTTGATTGCCAATGGCGAAAAAATTGTTACATTAAACGAAGAAGTTGAGAGGGTTAAATTGGAGCAGCAACAGTTGGAGCACGAATTGGATTATGTAGTCGGCCAGCAGAAAGAACTTCAGGATTGTTTGGTACCATTGGAGAAAGAATTAGGGTCATTGTCAGTATCAGATCCTGAACGTGAATATACTTACAATCTTGCTGAAAATTTAGATACACAATTGAAACAAATGTCGGAGGATTTGAAGGAAATAATTGAGCATTTGAATGAAGCTAATCGTGCACAAGACTCGAGTGATCCAATTGTACAAATTGGAAAAATTCTCAATGCTCATATGAATAGTTTGCAGTGGTTGGATCAGAGAACATCGATTCTTGGACAAAAGATTCAACAAATTGATCAAATGCATCAAAATTTCCGACAGGAAAATGAAAGAAGCTTCAGTCTTGCTTACAATTAGAATTTAAAAGTGTTAATATTATTAGCGGAAATTTTTTCTTCATAACATTGTAATAAATCTCGTTTTTTTCAAAGGCGAATTATTTTTTTTCTTCATTTAAATTCAATTTTTATTATATATCGGTGGCTGGCAAAAAATAATTTATCTTAAAATTATCGTCTAAATTTAAATGAAGATAAATCATTCTGTCATGGAGTATACTGCACTTCACCTGATCAGGATGCACAGATTCCCAAGCAAGAAAAATACCAAATTTTCTTATATCAACAGTTGCTGATACTCTGTCCTCTTGTGTTACATTCTCTTGATACACATTCAATCCAGGAAAATGCGTGGATACATAGGCTGAGTCAGTTTCAATTTTTAGTATCAACATTCCATCATTACTGGCAAATATTGATAATTGGGGGCTCAAATTTTTCATTTTCTCTACAACGTTCCTCATGTGCTTCAATTGCGGTAGATCCAGAGATATCTAAAACATTTGAAATAGAATCAGAATCATGACAAGTTAAGGAGTTTGCCTAGTGATTGTAAGGGGAGGTGAGGCGGAAGGGAAATCTATTGCTCTTATGCAGGGCGCCAACTTCTGATTTTTTTTCCAATTTTCAAGCTCAGTAAAATAGTTTCATTGGAATTTTTCATCGATTAAATCCTTTTAATTTCAATGTCTAATTTTTTTGAATGAATTAAATGTATGATGAATTTTTTATGAATGCCTTAGAATATTTTCAAAAATCGGTGAAAATAAACGATAAAAGTGGCAACTTAACTTCATTGAAATTTCATGTTTTTCTTGAATGTATTTAAATATTGTTGTTTCTAATCAGGTGAAAATTAGGAAATTTGAAGGAGGCTAAGAAGAATAATTATTTCACCATTCTCCATTTTCTTTGGGGTCGATTTCAACACTCATTTGAAAGAAACGAACATTAATATCGAGACGTGTTAAGAGCAAGCTTAGAATTATTACTTTTTTCCAACTAATTATGCTATGAATCGCATTAATTAGGTTCGAAATATATTCTCTAACACTTGCGGAATAAATTTCATCAGCCTTTACTTCAAACGTATTTTTCGATTTATAACAATTTTTTTAATTAACTGACTCCAATTCTGAGGTTAGGTCAAAATTCAATTTCCACCTTTTTTTTTAAATTTCCTGATCAAAGGAAAATTCTCAGATAAATCAGGTAGTTTCAGGACCATTTGATCCTGCTTAAATAAAATTTTCAAAAAAATCCCGACGAAGTGAGATTCCTAGGGAAAATTTTCAAGATAAGTTGTGAAATGAGCAAAAACATATGATTTTCATCATTTCGTTATCTTCTAAATTATTTGGTTTAGGAAAATTTAGAGAGAATTTCTTTCTTTTAAATTTCGATAGCTACAGTTTTAAAAAAATCTCTCCATTCAATCAAATCATCTGATAGTTTCGCAGATATTTGCGAAATAATTGAGCAATAATAAATGGTTTAACGAATGGATTTAACGAAATTCATGGAGAGACTTTGCTGTAGCCCATGGAAACCTCTACAAAAAAGGTTTCTTGATGAATCCTTTTAAACCCAATAGTTCCTGAGATATTTACAAAACAATTAAAAATAGTGATTACAGTTTCTAAATTTAAAGCAAAAAATTTCATGTAACTTATTTTACAAATATCTCACAAACGAATGGGTTTAACGAAATTTATGAAGAAAGCTTTTTTTCAGAGAATTTCATAGGCTACAAAAAAGGTCTCCTGGTAAATTCTCCTAAACCCATTCGTTTCGGAGATATTTGCAAAATAAAGTGCATCGGATTGTTCAAATTTCTGTTCCTTCGCTTGAACTTCTACATTAAACCTGATTAAACGATGAAAAACATTAAAAAATGAGAAATTACATCAAAATTGGGCATTTCCGGTGGTTCATAGGTGGTCCACTCCTTCCTCGGTACCATTCTAATCGGCACATCATGAACACACTGCCAAGAATCATTAGTCACTGATGGCAATTCAATTTCCAATGTCAAACATGGCTGTTGTTTATTTGTTAATTTAATTTTGACACTCGTAGCTCCTTGCTTCAATGATGTCAATGATTTTGATAGCATTAGTGCATCGAACTCGAGATAAATTTTATTCTCCGCTGGTGAAAGACCAACTAAGTGATACTCAGTGAAAAAATGATCTCTTGTTAATTCGGCCCAAATTGCTGGATTCCTTTCATCAAAAACTGTGAAGCCAATTTCATCTGGAGTCAATTGGAGAATGCAGAGCTTTGACATTTTTGATATTGCATTGATGATATCTGGGGAGTTGCGAAAGATGAATTAGTGGATTGAGCGGAGAAGAGAAAAGATTTATTTTCAGTGAAACTTGGCAACGAAGCGTTTGAATTGCGAAGTTGAACCGTTTTTTGGGAAATATCTGGAGAACGAAGCGAGATAGGAGAATTTTTGTTGACCTTGTTTTGAGAAAAATCAGCGCTACAGAAATTTTACTGTATCAGTTTTCTCGATCAGTTTTCACGACAACTATAAAATTTTCGGACAAATCGATTTTATTCGATCATCAGTTTTTTGCGAATATATCCGAAAATAATGGAGATACGCCCTTTTTGCCCTCATGCTTTTTTGTAGCTCTTGAAATTCTCTACAAGAAAGGTCTCATACGAAAAGGGCGTATCTCCATTAATTCCCGAGATATGCGCAAAAAACTGAAGACGGAATGAAATCGATTCGTCTGAAAATTTCATAGTCGCTTTCCTCGAATATCTCAGAATCTACGGCAGATAGGAAAATTTTCATCAATACCTTTTTTGTAGAGGAAAATCAGGTCTGCAAAAAAGATTATGATGAAAATTTCTCTATCTCCTTTATTTTTCGAGATATTCAATACAAACCGATGTAACATTGAATAATCTTGTTTTTTCTAAACAAAATTCACAATCAACGTTCCAAATGTCAATTATTATCTCCAAAAATTAATTCTCTACGCCATTTCGAGAGGTTAAGAATTAAACTCACTTGTGAAATCCCTCATGGCGTAGCTATCCGTCATTTTACACCGGAACTTCATGTTCAATGTCTTCTGAATTAATCTCAAATTCCTTAACTTTTTATTTTTCCGATAATAATTGTAAACAAACACTCAACTCCGATGGAGAAACGTCAAACTCCATTTTGGCGGGAAGCGGAAGACACACCGACTGAGTGACAATGAATTCTCAAGTATTTAGAAACTCTGCAGATGGCGCTAACGTTCCAATTAAATTCCTTAATAATACAGAGACTGAATTATTGTTTTCATCCCTGATGAATTTGCATTTGTGTGATTATTTTTATTTTGTTGTATGAATAACAAGTACCCAGGCTATTATCACGAATTAAATTAACCGGAAAAATAGCGCGAGTTCGAAGAATAAATCAATCACTAGATCGAAGCAGTGCTAGTCACAAATTCAATTGAATTTTTCCATCGAATTCTCTTTGAAATTGGAAAGATAGATTCACGTGTTTTTTTTTTAATTTCTTTATTTTTATTGGGAAGTGAAGAATTGCTGGTAATTCTCATGGATTTCTTTAATAATTGGTTGCAACAAAAATTGGAAGAAAAACCAGGGAGAAAGAGGAAACTGAAGAAACGGAGGAGAAAAAACGCCGGATGGTCGAAACAAAGGTAAAAAGAAAAAGAAAACAATTATTTTATGATTCCATGAATTGAAAGCGCGGGAGAACGTTTTCTTTGTTTACAGTATCGGTTTTCATAGTAGTGGCCATCAGTTGATGTAAACATTGTTTTAACAAACGTATTTATTATTTTTTTATTCACAAACCTAAGATTTTCATCTTTTTCAACTCGAAATTTCCCATTTTTTTTACGTTTTTTGTTATTTTTTTGTTGAAATTTTGGAAAAAAATTATTTTTGAATAATTTTTTTATTATCCATTTGCAATCAATGATCTTGTTGACTGAACATTTTTTTAAAATTAATTTTGGAAGAGAAAAATGCCATAGCGAAAGGAAAACGCGATGGTTTAATTTTTTTAAAATTACATTTTTAGAAATATCTCGGAATTGAAGGGAGATACGGAAAAATTTGGGAAGATCTTTTTGGTAGATCGTGTTCGGTTCCACAAAAAAGTTCCTCCAATTTTTTTTTATCTGCCTTCAAGCCCAAGATATAGCCAAAATATGAACTGCATGATTGATTCATTTCCCTTTACGTTTTCAACGAAAAAAAATTAAACGACTCGTATTGATCAAAAAATCAATTATTCGATTATATTGAAATTTTCCGTTCTTTTCAATTGAATTATAAAATTTGTATTGAATCAATCGATTTTATTAACCCAAAATAAAAAATTATGTTCAATTTTAAAGAATTCATTTATTTTTATTTTTCGTGTGTGTTCGTGCTCGAGAAAAGCGGGAAACTCTCTACTTCCTTAATTTCATGATAATGATAATATTAGAAAAATAAATACAGAATTTCCTTCACACAAAATATTTTCTCGACCAAAATAAACACGAGTTCACAGATGTCAATGTAAACATTAATTGAGTCTCTTTAAATAAATCGATAACAATATAAGAACTACGTAATTCTCCCTCGAAAAATTATTCATAGGGATGCGGGAGGGGTGGGGAGAGGGCGCTTGAAATATTAATAATCTGAAGGTACATAAATGGAAGCCTTTTGGGTTTTTGACGTTTTATTTCCGACAGTTCCGGCATATGGAAAAAGCTTATCTTTATTTGTCTCCGCTTATTTTCATTTTTTTCAAAGTTTATTTATTTACAATATAGAATAATTACAGTATTTAAAAGGTGTCAAATAAACTTATAAAAGAAATAAACATCATAGAATTTAACTTCCGTTTTTAATTAAAGAATAAAAAGAATTTTTTTTTAAGACATTGGATGCTGCATCGACTCTTTTTTTTATTCAGCGCTTTTTCCATTAAGTTTGAATTATTTATTAAATTAAAAATTATATGACCCTCTCATTCTCACGTTACATTATTTCCACAAATGCACTATCGAAGCTGGGCCTAGGTGAGACAGGTGGCAAGACACGTGGCACGCGAAGAAATACATGACACCGGTGCCGCCTTCTCCTTCTTTTTCTCCGCCATAATTTCTTCTTCTTCACCTTCTTGTGAGGAATCGTCACATCTCCCTTTTATGTTCACGTAAAACCCTGTGTTATACTCTCGCCCCATCGTGTATGCACATCCGGCGGCCATCCACCCCGTTTGTAAAGGAGAGAATAAAAAAAATTAATAATGGGGAAAGAAGGAAGATGGCATCCTTGGAAAAATCGGTAGGGGTGGAAATGAGGCGGGAGAAGAAATGTGCACGCGCTCAATATTTAACAGCTGCTCGGGCGGCCACGTGATGACGTCCAGGAGGCATTGTCAGGCTCTCTCCGTTGGTCTTTAAAATTTTTATCTCGGTTCTTTTTTTCGGGAGAAGTTTGGAGAGAAATTAAGACGACTATGAAATTGTCAGACAAATCGGTTCTATTCGATCATCAGTTTTTTGAGAATATCTCGGTAATTAACGGAGATACATCCTTTTAACCCTAATGCTTTATTGTAGCTCTTGAAATTCTCTACAAAAAAGGATCAGGGCTAAAAGGGCGTATCTCCATTATCTGTGGAGATATTTGCAAAAAAACGTATGGAATAAAATCGATTTGTCTGAAAATTTGAGTCGTAAATGAAGACAATTGCTTTTGGGTTAATGGTTTTTTGAAAATATCTCCGAAATTATGGGCGATACAGAAATTTTCATTCAGACCTTTTCTGTGGAGTGGAGTCTGCTCTACGTAAACGATCTGAATGAAAATTTTCGTATCTCTGTTAGATTTAGAGATATTTAGCAAAGAGTGAGTGTGGAGCGGTTTTATTTGGTTCGGTTTGTCAACACCGAATTGTTTTTTGGGGTTCTCTCTTCTCAATTCGCTCAACGGAAAATTAGATGTTTTCATCTTGCAACAAGTTAATTTTAAGCGATTGTACTTAGTAAGAGAGATAGAATGGAAATGGACCCCGGAACCAAAATAGATTTTCATTAATGATTTTCGGTAATTGTGAGTCCAAAAATTCTCAAGAATTCTTTTACAATCATCTACAATTAAATTTCAAAACAATTTAAAAACACAAAATTTTGCGAAAAAATGACAGAATTAGAAACATTGGAGTTTCCAGAGAATGTTGAAGTGAAAACAGTGTTTCCTGTCAATATTAAAAAATTGTACAATTCTGGAAAATTTTCAAATTTTCATGTCATTCAAGATCTAAAAAAAAATTATTTATCACGATTTTTTTCTCCAAATAATTGTGCATCATTTATCCCCTCCCTCTTCAGTAGTACAATTTAAAAAATTTTATCCTGAAATTTCGCTTCGTCCATTTTGCCCCATCCCCCTCTATTCCCAAAAAACTTTCATTCTTCGGACCAACAGGAGGACGAGGCCTCAAAAACAAACGCGAATCCACCGATCGAACCCGTCACTCAAAACTCAACGTTTCCCGCCAAAAAAAGTCATACACACTTTCTCAAACATATCCAGTGACTTGAGAATCTAAAATATCCCCCGGGCTTCAATTTCCATCCATAAGGGTAGCGTGAATGCCTATATATCCCTCTTACGAAAAATCCCAAAGTGGTGTAACAAAATATCCGCAAAAAAAAACAAAATCATAAACCAAACTATCTGATTACACGGTGGCCTCGAGCACCGCCTGATTAATGAAACAAAAACGCCTTAAAACTCACGATGTAAAAAAAATAAAGAAAAAAAGTAACGAAATCCATATGTAATGAAATGCCCAAAGTTTTTTAAACCGGTGGCTGATTTAAACACTAGAATCTCAACACTATCAATATTAAAATTGTCCCTCTCAGATAGAGATACATGGGTGACGTCAGTCAGCAAGTCCCGCATAGCAACAAACGAGGAGAAAACTTTTTTTTTAAGTAGAGAAGAGATGCGATAGAAGGCCACAAACGTTTAACGTTGTGACACGAGCCAAAAAGCGAATGAGAGAAACTGTTGTAATATGCGATATGGTGATGGGGCACTATGGTGACTCCAATTCAGCTGCCAAAGTCTCTCATTGGATTACTTCTCAGTCAAAGAGGGTCACTGGTTAAATGGCGGCAAACGTCCTCCCTCCGTTCGAGTCCTCAGCCTCTGAATAACCGTTTTTCCATTTTAACCTTTTTCGAAATTCTCGCAAACTCAAAACTCTGACTTCAGTACTGAAAAGAACGGAAAATTTGAGATGGAAAACGCTATAAAGCAATCTCTTTTCGTTCATCAGTTTCGGAGAGTAAAAATGGCTGTTTTTTTAATATCTCGATAACGATTTCTTTAACAACGATTGTATAATAAATTTTCCGATGTTTTCATGGAAATCGACGATTTTTTGAATTTCCTTCAACTTAATTCTTTTTCTTCGCTTCTCTTCAATTATCTCTATTTAGAATTACATTGATTTGCTTTGTCGCTTGTTGATTCTAATGAATCCCAAGCATAATGTAAAATGAAAGAATTGTAATGGTCGAATGTTTAATCTCATGCAGGAATTTTTGCGGGATGGCTCCTCGTGCCTGTTAAGCGTCCCTTACACAACCTCATCGATTTTTATGCCTGTGTATTTTGTGTGTATATGTATGTGCTTGTGTATTTTTTTTCTTCTTCATGTACACGACACGATTTCGCGGCGATTCCAAGAAGCCGACGGTCTTCTCAATGGTCCCAGTGTGTTTGGAGTAAAAAATAAAAGAGTGGTCAGAGAACAGAGGAGGGGGGAGGAAGAAATATGAAGTAAAAAATTTTTGTTTAGACTGGAAGGAAGAACGAGAGGTGGGAATCCCCTTAGCATTGTTTTGAGGGATTTAATTTTATTTTGGAGCTTCTTAACGAATTTTAAAGAATTTTCACAATTCAATGGTTTCTCAGGTTTTTTTTTTCGTTTTTTTTTTATGTTGGAGAATGATTGGCAGTTTTGTTTTGAACTGCTGCAGTTGAAAACTCGGTTTTAAACTAATTTGATGGGATAAATGGCAAGACATCTGCTTCCCTCTTCGCAGTCACGCATTTAATGTTAATTAATTGGTAAAACGAAGTCATGGAGAGTGCCGGAAAAGGACGATGATTGGTAGGGGAGAAATGAAAATTTAATCGTGTTTGTGAATTATTTATTGAATTTATAATGTTAAAGTTTTAACAAAGATTTAAAAAATCATTTATTAATTATGGAATTCTTCCGTTTCTTTGAGAATATCTGGGAAACTAAGGGAGATAGAGAAATTTTTGTTGAGAGCTTTTTTGTGGCTCTGAGTTTTCTCTACAAAAAATGTATCTACACTAATTTCGATATCTCGCTCGGATTTCGAGATAATCGATGAAAACGACAGAAACGGTACAATTGACCGGTTTCGCCCAACATTGAAGGCTTTTTGTTTTCCTTTGAAATCAAGAAAAAAAAACATTCTTCGCTGTCAATTGCTACATTATTGTTCGTTCAATTTCATGTACCAAAATATTTTTTAACAATAAGCCACAAAGATCATTCACCGTGGATTGCGGTCAAATTACACGAATCCTTCTGACTCGCCGTCATCCAACTTCTCTTGTTTTTCCTCCATTCTCCTCAGTGCACTGAGGGAGAAAAAAATTATTATCCTTTCTTTCCACTCCTGAGCCCTTGGAAAGAGACCACACGCGTTCGTGATCTCCGATTTTGCGAGAAAGAACCGCTGGAGAGACGAGAAAATTTCACGAATCATTAGTGAAAAGGTGAACCGAGATTTTATTTGGATATTTTTCAAAATATCTCGGTACTGAAGCGAGATAGGAAAATTCTCCAAGAGACCTTTTTTGTAGAGCAGAAAGAAAGCTACGAAAAGTTTCCCATGAAAAATTTTGTAGCTCCGTTAGTTCTGCAGTTATTTCAAAAATCATATTTTCGGCTGAAAATCGATGAAGAATTTCGACGAAAAAAAAAAACTAAAAATGTTTATCCATGAGTCAAGAATCTGTGACAAAGAAAGAAATGATAGAACAAAAAAGGATCATAGCGAGTTCAAAAAGTGAAACCGTTGAGTGCATTGAGTATGCGTACTGTGTGAACTATTCGTGGATGCAGTTCACCGCTTGTTTGCTTGAATTATAAATAAAACCCTGGCAGTAGCCGGAATGGACGAGGCCGCCAGTGCCAAGGAGTTGAGAAAGAGATATCAAACAAAACTGAATTCTTCGTGTTTTTTTATCCCAACCAATGACTTCCTACAGTAATCATAAACCTCTTTCACACCTCAATAAAAACTGAGGTCTCGTCTCTCATTGTTTCAGAAGAACCTCCAGTTTTCTTTCAAACATAAAAAAAAAAACTCATGATCCATTAAAAAGCCACGGAAATTTGCGGAAAAATTTCCTTTTTTAAATAACTCGCCAACTATTCCACTGAAATTCAAAGAAAAATCTTTCAATCAATCCCAAACAAAAGTAATTTTATGTCTGACATTTTCCCCATTTCTCGCAAGAAGGGAGAACGCACATGGCGTTCACATTGATCCCACAGGGGTGAATTTCTCGGTTTAATGGCCGCCAACTTCACGTATGTGTGCGTTGCATCCCTCCATAACTTCGTGCGCCATCGTGCATCATCGTGCCTCCCAAGCATTCTTCTTTCTCTCTCCCCCACCAGCCATTCAATCTCCCTTTTCTTCTCCTTTTTGTGAATTTTATTTCATCCTCTCTCGTTTCCCCACGCGGTAGGTCCGTGAAGTCTCTCCCCCTCCGCTTCTAACCCTCCGTCTCCCTGGTTGTGTTTAGACCCTCGGCTTCACGTTGTATTATACGTGCACATTCAAGCAGTCTGTGTGTGCGTGAGTTTCGTGTTTCTCACCAAACTGCCGCAGGGAGCTCTCTCGAGTGGCCGAGCCACACTGTGTCGCGCTGTGGCTCTCTTTATCCCTTAGTTGAGTACGAGCGAGCGTCCGAACCACTCGTGTGACACTCGTCAACCCAAAATTTTCTCTTCCTCCCTCCTTTTCTCCCTCCTTCCTTAAAAATATTGTTTACACTAAATTCCTCGGGACAAAATTGAGAAAGCGTCCACCACCAAGCATTACTAATAAATTCAATAAATTAAATCGTTTATGTTTTTAAGACAAAATTTGTGCGCCTCAATGCAGCTGAA
Source organism: Aleiodes sp. PSUC_FEM 10030003 (assembly GCA_018902275.1). Lineage (NCBI taxonomy): Eukaryota > Metazoa > Arthropoda > Insecta > Hymenoptera > Braconidae > Aleiodes > Aleiodes sp. PSUC_FEM 10030003. The sequence continues at coordinate 12,097 of JABSMS010002917.1, forward strand.
CAAATGTGCTCAGTTTATGCCCCTTGTGTGCACTGAATATCAATGCGCAAGCGCAGAGCTTCCGAGAGAGTGACGCCTCTTCACGAAGGAAACAAAAAAAAGGGGAGAAGTGGAACGAGGGGGATCGATAGTGTGTTCGCCGGTCGCAGGAAGCGGCATCTCCGTAATCGTTTGGAGGCCTAAGCCTCTTTTTTTTTTAAAAGAAAGTTTAAAGCACACGGCTGAGGAGGAAATAGGAGGAAGTGTACGTGTGAATATCATTTGGAGCAATTTGTTTTTACCCGTATTTTTTTTTACCAGAAACGGCACAATCATTGATGCCAGAGTTTTGTAAACATCGGTGTTTACTCGTGTGGGTGGAATGTGTAATGACAGAATAAAGTGGCAAGTGCATTCTTGACATAATGGATATAGTGTAAACACAAATGCAGAGAGGAAGAGAAGAGACTTTTTCTTTTGATTGATTTGATAAATTAATTAGTTGAGAATTTGTAGAATTTTTTTAACGAAATGGAGAGATTACCGGGGGATCTTCTTGTGCCGGCTAAATCAGTGGATATTTCTACTTATCACTCGACTTTTTATTCACCACCACCCACGGAGGCGTAAGTTTTTTTTCATTGATTCATTTATTCTTTCTTATTTCTCTGAATGTCAATTGTGAATGTAAATAAAACGTTCCATTATTTTTGGAGCGAAACGAGGATCACTGATTGGTTTTTGCTGATTATCTCGGAATATATGGGAGATAGAGAAATTTTTGTTGAGACCTTTTTTGTAGAGGAAAGTCAGAGCTTGAAAAAACGTTTCATGAAAAAAATTCTATTTTTCTTACATTCTGAGATATTTAAAGATATTTAAAAAGAAATTCTTACTCTAATTGCAACCGGAAATAACAAAGTGATAATAATATCAGAAGGATGCGGATATTATCACAGTACTAACTGGCAAACATGGACTGGAACGAATCAGTTAGCACTCGTGTGTTTGAGTAATTTATTGTGTCAGAGAGAACAACCTCGGTACATTGAGAGATTGGGACCAATTGGATGTAAGAGAGAAGAAGCAATGTGTTTATACCGAAATTTTTTTTCTCCTCTTTTGTACGATTTCCTGGGAAACCTTTTTGCCATTCTGGTAAAATAAACGGTAATCTGGATTTAACGTCACTTTGTGTGTGTGTTTTACCTGTCAGTTGATTTAAAAACTAAATTTTCTTCTCTCGGAGGATAAAAAAAAATTATTTTTAGATAATGGGGGATCTTTAACTCAGAACTGGAGAACCAATGGGGCAAACTCGAGGTTTTTGTCGGGGTATTAGCATACCTTTTTTTTCTTTGCGAAATCACCGAGGACACAGACTAAGTATTTCTAATAACATGGAATTCTTAGCGAGTCAATGACATCAGATTTTTTTTTCTTTGAGAAAAACGTGAATATTTTTTCAAAATAAAATTATTCAAAGAAAAAAAATATTTTTGCGTCGATTTTTTTCTTCTTAATTATTTGAAAAAAAAGACAGTGATAGCCAGCTGCGACCTTGTTCTTAAGTGACCATAGCGAGGGGGAAATGAGTCGACTTAAATGCCAAATTGCAAATTTGTACAAAAGGGGTTTCTCTCTCTTTTTTTGCTTCTCTCTTGCCCTCTAAGACGTCTGGGCTACTCGAAAGGGGAGGAGAGAAAAGAAGTGAGTGAAAACAGAGAGATTTTTATTTTAAAAACCAACGGGGGTTGCTACCCAGACTGGTCCCAGTGGATCTCTACTATTGAGAGGGAAGCCTGATTGCATGCATCTGCTCGCCATAGTTCTACTCTATTGGTACATACTTTTGAATTCTTAAAAATTCGAAGGAAAAAAATATTAAAGAGCCTTGAAGAGAATAATGTAAGAAAAGAGAATCTACTTCAACCCTTATCTGAATGAGACAAGAAAAGAATACTTTCTTATTGTTTACCTTGAAATATTGAAATTGAAGGGGATGCTGAAGAAGAACCTGATGTTTTTTAGTTTTAAATGATTTTTCTAGGTTACAAGAAAGGATTTTTATTCCAATTTTTGGTCTCGTTGATAAATTAATTTTTGGGAAATTCTTTGTGGTCCTCGCAAAAAAATTCTCCTATCTCTCTTGGATTTTGAGATATTCATGAGCTAAAAAATCATGTGCAGTTTATTTTAAAAATATCTCGAGAACCATGATGTTTACGACAATTTACCATGAAACCTTATTTGTAGAGCACAAAATTCTCTACAAAAAAGTCCCTTGAAGTTTTTCTTGAAACCCACTCACTCCAAAGATATTCGCAAAAGAAGCTGCAACAATTTTCGTCTTCCATCACTACTGAATTTCACATCGTCAATTTTCATTAAATATCTCAAAAACCAAGCGAGATAGCGGAATCCTCGAAATGACCTTTTCCGTAGATGCAATTCCCCTCTACAAAAAAGGTTCCTACAAAAATTTCTTCATCTCCCACCAATTCCCCGGAAATCGGTACCAAAGAAAAAAAAACTAAACTCGCCACTTAACTCCTAAAATCAAAAAACACTTATAAATTTCCATAAAATTATAATAAAAGGGGATAGACAAGTGGGCGTAATTTTTCATTCCAACTGGTCACTCTATTAAAATACCAATGCCATGAACATTTATCCTCATTGCCAATTCCCACGGGGGTTGAATTAAAGATTCACACGGAAAAATGCCATCGCACTTGTCATGGGAACGGAGCACACAATGTCTAGGCAATGTATGCCAAAAGAGGTTTTGAAACGGGGAAAAAAAATTTTGAACGGAGGGCGAGGGGGGAGAGATGATGATGGTAGCATAAGGTGAGGTGCAACAAGGGGGATGATGAAACCAAAGGGGCCTTTCTACCCCTCGGCCTTCTACTTCTCAATTTTACCATACAGGAAAGGTGCTTTCTCACTCTCTAGTTTTTTTATTTCACTCTTCATCTGTGTGCGAGTGAATTTAAAATGCTGAGCGTCGGTGTATTTGACGCGAGAATGTTTTTTCTTACTACGTAAGTAGGCAAGGGAAGCAACGAAAGAGAGGGAGAGAGAGAGAGAAGGTTTTGAGAGTGAGAGTTGAGGCAAGGGCGCGTATATCGAGGCAGGTGGGGGCCAGATGTCTCGTATAAGGGCTGGTATCAACGCCCTGACCCTCCACTTCGTGATGCATGTACATGCATGTATCTAAAACGTGCTTGTACTTGTTTTTTTCAAAACAGAAAATCCAATTTTAATAGTGATGTAAATTTTTTAATTCGGTTTTTAGGAATATCTTGGTAACTAGGGGAGATAGAGAAATTTTTGGGAGGAGCTTTTTTGTAGGTCTGATTCTCCTCTACGAAAAAGGTATCTACGAAATTTTCGTATCGCTCTTAGATTTCAAGATATTTCAGAAAAACAGAGCGGATCTCTTTTTTTATGCAGAAAAAATTTCAATCGCTTTTGTCATTGGTTTTTTGAAGAAACTTGATCGTTGGAGAAACATTTGAAATAAAATTTATTTCATGGAGGTAATGAAATGGAAAAGGGAGAATTCGGTAAAAGAATGAAAATTTTGAAGGGAAAACCAAATTTTTGAAATTTCTGAAGTTCTAGACGAATCAAAATTTTTATAATTGAAAAAAAAGAAAATGTCAGGAATTTCAGAATAACTCCATTTTTTTTAATTTCTCAGAATCAACAAATTTTTAAAACTTCAAAAAATTGTTCAACTACTTTGAAAATTTAATTATTTAATTTATCTTGAAATTCTTTATGCCTCAAACTCTCAACAAAAAAGGTTTCAACGAAACTTCCTCTGAACCCCATAAATTCCGAGATACTCTCGATCACCCAAGTTTACCACTTCACAATTTCCTCGCATTCTCCAAATAAAATTATCAACCATTTCATAATAAAGATTATCATTGAGAAGAACTTTCTCATTACGACTGCACAACTGCAACACTTCCCCGTAATCTTATCTCTAACATTTGACCCAAATTTCCTCTTTCCTGTTTGAAAGAAGCCATAAAATCCTGCAACTTCATGAACTTCAAAAAATTATTGAAAAGTAAACAAAAACACCGCGGCTATTTTTGTTGGAAAGAACAAAATATTTTGAAGCTCAGAGATCGTGGGAATGTCATGAAGAAAAGACATTGGTATGTTTTTGCGCGGAGATTGTATCGCCCACGCGTTGAGCATAAGTCTCAAAGAATGAAAACAGAGGGAGAGAAAGAGGAAGAGTGAATGAAGTAAGATAAGAGAGTTGGAGGCGCCGATGCAACAACTGTGGATCGAGTGACGATGAATCACACTGTGTATTTTTTCTCATTCATTTCTTGAATGGAATATCTTATTTTCATTCACCAAATAATTCAAGAATCAATTGATTCGTGTCGAGATTCCTTGACTCGTTAAGAGGTGATGGAAGGCCCTGTACGTTTCGAATTTTCGAACCCATCGTTTGACGATATTTAATACTTTCAAAATCAGTGAGTGAGGAAATTAATTTGGAAGTCAATTTCACTCTTATTTTATGGAAGAATTTAATGATTATCATTAAACAATTGAATGAAAAATTCAATGCATAAAGGTCCTTCCGTTATCCTTTAAGGGAGTATCCCAGATTCCGGTCGGTAAAACAGAAAAAACAATTTCTAGTTAAGTT
>JABSMS010002928.1:0-16760 GCA_018902275.1 Aleiodes sp. PSUC_FEM 10030003
TGATAGTTCCATTGGAAAGCTGAGGAAATTCCAAGTGGAAAACATGTGTAAAAATTAATTTTTTTGAGATTTTTAGAACATTTTCTTATGGCTCACAATGGAACATTGAATTTTAACACTAAAACATTCAAATAACAATAATGAGTAGCTACCGTCCTTCAAAAAGATAAAAACAAAAATAACACTGCTGAAGTACTTGGATATCCTCAATGACTGAATTCTATTTGAACTCTCTTCATTCCACAAAAATTATTCGTTCATTATCAATAAAAATGTGGAATAAACGTTCTAATCTCCTTTCAATAAATTCAACAGAAGGCTTCAAAGAGGCAGCTGAAAAATTTCAACAAGAGTCTGGAGTAGGTCCAACTGTTGAATTAAACTCGATGGATGACAGAATTCGTATAAGAGATGCAGTACAAAATGGCAGAATTCAAGAGGCAACTGACCTCGTTAATCAGCTCCATCCCGAGCTTCTTGATAATGACAGATATCTCTACTTCCATTTACAACAACTGCATCTCATTGAGCTCATTAGAACTGGTAGAATTGAAGAGGCACTCCAATTTGCACAAGACCAGCTAAGTGAAGCTGGTGAATCTGATGACAATATACTGAGTGAATTGGAAAGAACATTGGCTCTTTTGGCATTTGAAGAGCCGCACAAAAGTCCATTCAGTGATTTACTTCATCCATCTCACAGGCAAAAAGTGAAATAACATATTTTTATGAAATTAAAATGATTGATTCAAAGAATTTTATCAACTTGACATTGAATAATCTTTTGTTTTTTCCGTTTTCCACAGATTGCGAGTGAATTGAACACAGCAATATTGAAAATGGAGCACAGAGAATCAACAAGTCCAAGACTGAACAATCTCCTAAAAATGATTCTCTGGGCACAGGATGAATTGGATAAGAAAAAAGTTAAATATCCAAAAATGACTGATCTTGGTAGTGCTACAATCGAAAGCCCCAAGTAGTCATCAAGTTAAATACATTTAAAGATAACAAATGAGAATTTATAACGAAATAAATACAGAGTTATTATTTATTCATTTTTAATGGTCCCTGAAGACTGTAACGTTTTGTTTGATAAGAATAGTGAAAGAAAATGCAAAAAGAATATAAATTTAAAATAATAAATGATGGATGATTAGTGTTAGATTTCTTTTTCACGTGAAAAATGTATTATATCATTATTAAACTTGTAAAATTTTGATCAATTAAGATTTATGAACTAGTAAAAAGAAAGTGGTCTTTATGAAATAATTTCAATAATTTTTGTGTAATTTAGAAAAGAACAAAATATTTGAAATAAAATGTGAATGAAAAATAAAAAATTGATTTTCTTCATCATTAATATTTTTTTCAGTACCTCCTTATTTTTGTTTCAATCAATTATTTACAAGGTTAAAGAATAAATAAATGAAATTTCAATGCAATTATTCTGTTCATTGTAGAATCCTTCAAGTTTAACGTAGCTTTCCATAAAATAACGATAAAAGTTACAAAAAAAATACAAATTTCCTCATCAGGAAAGAAAAACCGTGTACAAAATTACATAATATTACAATCCAATCAATTCTTCTACGAAACTTGTATCATCCAGTCAAAAAAAAAAATTGTAACAATAAAAGAAAACAAAGACAAAATTCAGAAATCATAATTCAGTTCCTACGATCGTTTTACTTAAATCACCATCCGAAAACATACTCCATGGCTTTAGTAACCAAACCAGTTGATCTTTGTGGAACATTGTCAAGTTGTCTGATGGAAGTAGGACTGAAGTGTTGATTGGCACTGACTCTAGTCTTATTTATTGGACTTTTTGGACTCTGCAGAGGATTGGCGGTATCAGGTGTGCTCATTTTCGTTGGCGATGAAAATATTCTCATGCTACCATTCATTTTCCAATTCTCTTTTTCAGGACTCATGATAACTCCCTCGTCAGTGCATGGTGTTACACCAATCATTATTGAGCCAGAGACAATATTACCGTTGCATGCAAGTGCTCTCTGCGCTTCTTGTTCCGTAGCACATTTCAAATGAATCCAATTACTTTGCGCTTGTGGCGCTGGATGTTTATCAACGATTCTCACTCTGTTCGAAATGTGTGATAATACAGTATTGACTGCATTCGGTGGAAAACCAAAGACGGTTACCCATCTCAGTAAACCCTGTGACTCACCACTTCCGAGATTAGGACTATCCAAGAAGAATGAATCGTTCGTATTAATTAAATTCCTTGGTTGGTTCCTCGGTAAACTGCGGTTTCCCTGATTTATGAATGATTCGGTTGATTGTGTATTCGTTTCAAATGCATCAAATAATCCTCTGGTAGGTGGTCCACCGGCGTGAGCTTCGCCACTTAAACGTGGACTTCCTGGTGATGGTGCATTTGCAAACATTGCCTTCTGACGATTGTAACGATAATCTGGTGTTGTATAATTTGATATTGGTGATGGAAGACTCGAGCTATTCATAGTGGAAAATCTTGAACTGTCTGTGATGTTGGGGATGCCCATTCTCCCTGGCTATTTGACGGAAATATATGGAAAACATTATTTGTTTATAAATCATATTCCAGAAATTAATTGAATGTAGTTTCTAGTTATAATATCATAAATTAAAAAATTCGGAATGACTATTGTTATCATTGTTTGACACGATTTTCCGGGGGAATGATCTGTGAAGCTTTTCAAAACTCACTCGTTTTGAAAATATTTACTATAATATGAATATAGTATTTTTTGGATTCATTTCAATATTTCACTACAAATTTCATCTTAGCTTTCAACTCACTGTGTTAGTTTCTCCAAGCAAGAAACTTGGTAAATACGCAGAATTCGTACCCGGACTTCCTGGATTTTGTACTGGACTTCCCACGGGAGAACCCAAAGCCATTGGTTCCATCTCTCCTCAAAAATAATGCAGAGTATTTTAAATTAAATTATAATATGACCACTTAAAAATTATTTATTGAATACAGGTTAGGTTATCAAGATATTCTTAAGTTATTCATATAAAAATTCATGCAGTGACTTTTGGAATTATTCTATGTGTACTTGATCCATTAAATATGACAAAACATTAATTTTCACTTACTTTAATTAGTTCCCAAACAATTCCAGCAGTTTTTAGATGATTTATATCTTAATTATTTTACGAAATAGGAGAGGTCTCAATTTTTTGAATCTGTCTAACCGTTCCTAGCCTCATTACCAGCTCGCAATCGAGGGATCGAACTCGAGAAAACTCGAAATTAACCTAGAAATCAGAATGACTCATTGTGATATTGCCTTTAGCCTTTTCCCGCCATTCAGTACTAACGTACTAACGTTAGTGGTAAAGTCGCAAAAGCGTTTGCGCACTAACGTAGTACTGAATAGACACCTTCAGTTCGGTATTTTGTAGCCGCAAAGACGGGTCGCATGGTGCCGCGTCTTTTTCCTAAATAAAGATATTCAAAAATATCAAAAATATATCACTGCCATTCCATCCAAACATAACTATCATTGGAATCTCATCATCGCTTTTATAATCTCGACAATTTATCCACAATCCTCATTGACTATTCTCTCTATTCTCTATAAACCCAGCTATCCAATTAAACGCTCTCAATTCGCTATCATCAGTACAATCATCCTTAATAATCAGAGTTAACACCAAATATCCTCATTATAATTTCATTATTCTGCCAAAGAATCAAACTCAAATGGCAGCAATGAGTGAATCCAAAGTCCTTTGCAATTCTAATATTGTACCTTCCCATGTTTCGTCAAACGGTTATTATGGTTATGTACCGCTCATCGGTCAATTTACCAAGAATCATTGTGAATATACTTATCAACACGATAATAATCATGGAAGTGGTGTTTATTTACAAGAGAATCAACAAGCTTCAGTACAAACAAATGGTCATCACAATGAGAGACAAGTGCTACAGACGGAGAATTATTGCTGTGAAAATACATTGGCAATGGAAACCGATGACGATGAGCATTATCGTAATGGTATGCTGGGCATTTGTTGCCAAAATAACCATTGCGTGATTCCAGAAATCGAGAATGGCGGGAAGGACGCTGAGCTGTTGATAAACAATCGTGGGACCAAGCGTAATGTTGAACGAATCGAGTATTATCCACATCACTATGTCAACAGGAAACGCAACAATACCGATACTGAGATATATTATGGCCACCCGGCCGGACCAATGAAAAAATTTAAACAAGGTAGGAGAGAATTCATTTTGATTTATTCGTCACATCCATGGATACGCGAAGTCATTCTTCATGGCTTCGGGATTCCCATTCATTAATGGATTAATAAAACAAATCATTTTGGAATTTAATAAAAAAAATTCTCAGCCAAAAAAAAAATCCAATAGAGCATGATCTGTGGTGATTTGCAGGGCCTTTCTTTGTATGTAATGAAAATTATTATCTTTTAAAAAAACTATTGCTTCATTTATGAAAAAAAAACAATTGATAGAAAATATTTTTTACTTTCAATTTCATATAAATATATAATTTTCTATTGAATCATTAAATTAATAGAAATTGATTAAATATTATTCAAGCGAAAGCATGGAATGTATTAATTTTATCAAATTAGATAATAAGTAAGCGGGTTTCCTTTCAGAGGCGGTGGTAATGGCCTCGTTAACCATGGTCCAGGAATTACAAGAGAACCGAGATCATCAAAGATGCACAATGATTCGCCATCATTATGTATAGCTTCAATGGAAATTAGGCCCAATTGGTATAATTTTCATAATTGCTGCACAAAGGCAGCAGGTAAATGTAATAATTGTCATTTAATTAATAATCAAACAGTTGATTATAATGAATTAAGCTATAACAGATGTACGAGTGTACATCACACTGAGTATGAAAAACTGCTCATGGAGACACATGGTTGCACTATCTATCATCATCAACGCCAACAAGAGATTGATAATGGTACTATCGAGACTGAATTTTAACTGTCTCACTTTATTATAGCATAAATCTAAACTTTCTTCTTTTTTTTTATTATGACTAGCGTGCTCCTGTGCATTTATTGTTATAATAATTGAACATTGTACTTCAAATAAATATATACTTTTCTATGAAAAAAAATTAAGTACCAACAATTTCTTTTTCACATTATGTCGAAAGAAAAGTAGAAAACATTGATGAAGTAAAGAAGTATTATTGTTTATTACAACAATTTAAAAAATAACGTTATAAAGAAGTTGAAATGATGTTCTTAATGCGATATTGATAAGTAGTTCAAGGCCTACCGGCAAATACATGAATTATGAAAAATGAAATGAATAATGCTAGTGATGTAGAAGTCTTGTGGGAATTCTGTCGAGTAATGAATTTTCTGTTAGCGCTTCCTGCTCATTTACGTCTTGGCCTGGGAAGACTTCTCTATCTACGTCTAATGCGCCAGCACCTTGGACTGGAACCATGTGCGATGGTTCATTATCTTCGCCATCATCGCTTCCCTCGTCAAATGAATTCTAGCATCGAACATAAAGAAATGATTAACAATTTCACTCGAGTATCATCGATTATCTTCATGTCCCAATTACCTGGTGGTCAGCGGAAGCATCAGGTCGCGACTGATCGGCTTCGGCCAAGTCCTCATTGTAAGCAGTTACCATAGAAGCCATTGTCGGAATGACATTAATATTCTCTAATTGCATTGCGTCCTGCAAATAATTGTTTGGATGAGTTTTCGATTAATAATTAATTACTCGTAATTTTGTTTTCACCTCAAAATCAAAATTTTCAGACATAGGATGACTCAAACTTTGTGGTACTTGCATTGACGAATGCAATGGCATAAATATTTCCGTTAAAAGTGACTGATTCTCAGCGTTCGAATTTAATAATGAGCTTGCTCGTGCACCAACATCAGAATCGTCGTCACTTGATTGGCAACTTTCGCTCGCCGTTTGATCCGGAACTTCATTCTATTTCATTATAACAGAACATTGGATTTTAATGAAAACTTTCTAAAATGTTGAAGTTAATCTTATACTTACCAAGGGATTACTAGATGATTGCATGTCCTGGAGTGCTCGAAGTGAACGTAACAATCTTGGACGCAGTCTCTGATCCTCACTGATAGCCTTTATTTCTCTGAGTATAATTACGAGATAATCTGGTCGTCTCCTATTGGCGGCAATCAATGAAAGAAGTACGTCGCGCATTTCTCCGCTCAAATGACGAAGTGAATAAATATCTTCGTTACTTTCTGGAACTAAGCGAAATGCCGAGTGCGCATCTTCCCAAAAATTCTCCACTTGTTGCATCTGTGCGGCTTCGTTTGATAATAAATTCGTTCTTGCCGCTGGTATTTCTCTGTCGTGTGATTGAAGATTTGATTGTAATTGGAGATTCAACGAATAATGGGCGTCTGAACCAGATAATGATGGAAGGGAGAGGTTGTCACCAGCATGCTCGCGATTCCTTTTGTCTCTTCTTCGTTATTTAATGAAAAACAAATCATGATTAATTGTAAAATTCGTTTCTTATCATCCCGAGGAGAATTAATGAGAAATTACTCACAAATGGGAAACATGAAGACCACTAGCAGTGGTATTAGTCATCGTATTAGTATTACCAGAAGGGCCTGGTATTGTTTCAGTTAACGTTTTAGGTGTTCCGGACAATAGATTTTGTCTGGAATAACTAGAATACAAAACACAGGCATAGTATCAAGAATAATTCCAAGATAATCAACAAAACATGCCAATGAGTTTGAGTATAAATAGTTCGATACAATTGAAAAATAAACACAAAAAAATTGCAGTTGAGTGATAAAAAGATTGTTAGTGAGGAAAAAAAACATCAAACATTATTTAACTATCTTTTTCATTTTTCAAAATTAACTCATCAAATTGCAGTCTCGCACAAATGATTTACGTACCTATTTATGGTACACAACCTACCGATTCCGCCTTTTTTAAAATCCTTATCAATTGTTTTGTTAAAATCGGATGCTTCATAATAATAAAACTGACTAGGGAGATACAAGTAAATAAAGAGAAGCAAAAAAATCGCGTACTTTAAAATATAGACCGTAGGTATTTTATTGCTCAATGCAAATTACATTAAATTACACCCTGATTTAAAGGCTTGATTTTGAATATCACGATAAATTAATTTCCTCATTTCTTTTTGTTCTTAATAAGAAAATTTCTATCAACATAATTTATCTTTATTATTACGTTGTTCAATTATTTATATATCCATTAAAAAAATACACTACGATCTCAATAATCGAATAAATAATCCAGTTTACCTTCTAAAGTTGTCCCAATAGTTGTTGGCACGATTACCAGGTGGTACCTGATTATTCAATTGTTGATGATGCTGAGAATTTGCTGATGCAACTATTGGAGGATGTGGTGGCGCCTGCGATGTCGTTGGTAATGAGACTAGATTCGGCAGAGATGAACTTGGTGGTAATGTTGAATCCAATGTATTCTCAAGATGATGAGCTGATCTACTGAGATTTGAATAATCCTCACGATTCTCATTGATAACTGAATGCGATGGATTTTGTGCCTGGCGAAATTGTTGCTGTAATTGTGTTATTGCTGATCTCATTGATTGTAATTCACGTTGTTGTGCCCACAGTAGCTGACAGCACTGTTGCATTGTTGTGCTCATCATTTGTAATTGTTGGGCTTGAGAGCTCATCAGTAGTTGTCGGTAGTATTCGGTAGAACCAGCTGGACCTTAATACAATTTAATGTTTGATTAGTCTATCTCCATTATTTTTTTGGCTAAATTAGATAAAAATACCTTGAGCGGGTTGAGTAATTGGTGGAGCTGACAAGTTCCACCAATTCGCACCAAAACCATTGTCAATTGCTGGTACATGTGGTCCTATGTCCAATAAATTACCAGTTGTTGATATACCGTCTACGCTCTGTTCATTAGAGCTTCCAACTGAAAATTTAATCATAAAAATTATGTATGATTGAAGCAAAATGGAACTTTTGAATGAATTGGTTTAGGATTAAAGTTTTCTAATGATTATATTAAAAAATTAAATTTTTTTTAATGGATAACATGTGTCAGAACTGATTCTTCTGATAAAAAAAACCTGAAAAAATTCAAAAATCAGAAATGTAGTGTCTTTTATTTTTGACTACAGCAATGGATTTTTCAAATAAATCGAAAATTAATTCCCACCCACATACTTCCACCGAAAATTCCCTCATTCCATTAATGGAATCGTTGAAAAGACTCTATTTCAACTACTCTCCTCGATTAGAACTCTTCTCACGAAATAAAACATCCAAATTCGAATTGAAATGCAAAGTTCCCTCGTCTTAGCCCTTACGTTTCCTTAATCGTTGGAAATTATTGACAACTTACCTACGGCACTAGCTCCTGGCCAGATATTCGCAGGTGTACTCGTATGGCTCATGTGAGAATTGGAGCCTCTTCTACTGCCCCATGCACCATTCCCAGTATCTCGATTAACACTCGATGAATTACTCTGATCCTTCCGCACGAGTTCCTCCAATTGACGTTTTTTATTACGCACCTGTGTTGCTTGGGCTGCATGAGCACTCTGAGCATCCTGAGAATTCATTCCTCCCTGAGATCCCTGTACTCCATCCGCATGAGCGTTATTGTTATTGTTATGATTATTGTGATGATTGTTGCTCAATTTTTTGTCAGCAGAATTATTAGCGAATGCTGCAAATGCAGATGGTGAAATTGTCCCTGGGAGAAGTAGCATCGAAGCGGAACCAGATGCTGACGATGCTGATGGATTTTTCAAACGTTGTAATTCAGCACGAGCTGATTGAAGAAGAGCCTGTTGCTCTTTAAGTTCGCGCGTTACAGCCTAATAATTATTATTAAAAAAACTGAGTCAATAACGAAACGAATAACATGAAAGTATAATTAATTTAATGATTTAATTAAATCCTGAATTTACCTGAATTTGTTCAACTGTTAAACGTTCCTTTGAATTATTGAATTTCGAATTTATCTCATCAGTTTCACTGTTACGATCGAATGAATTGTACGAAGCTGCTACATCAGCATCTTCATCAGCAGCATCGCCATTTTCACAAATAGCATTGATAACATTGGCTTCATTATCTGGCTCGGATGTTGAATTAAATGCATCTCTGACTTTCGTAGCTTCCTCCATTAGTCCTTTTAAATGTGCCAATTGTGCTTTTAATACCTCAAGTTCAGCTACTTTATCGCGTTCCGCGTGCTTTGAGTTTTCAGAGCTCTGTAAATAGACACAATAGAGTATTTTACCAGAAACAAACATTTATTACAATCAATCCATTCAATATCAATCAAAGAATTGAGGAGGATGAAAAATAAATGAAAAGTTTGAATAAATAAAAGAGATATTTACACAACTTGCACGATCAGACATTTCTACTGCCTGTAATTCAGCAACGAGTGTATCCATTTGCTTCTTTTTATTCTGTAATTGTGCTAATTTACCACGTAATGCAACAGTCTCAGTTTCAAGTACTTCAGCATCATTAGCTAATTGCTGCTGTGAACGATTATTTCCATTGTCATAAGTAGGTAATGCGATTGGCTGAGCTGATTCCTCATTCTCTTGGAGTAGAAGCAATTGTTGTGCCTGTCTGGCTTCATTCAAACGTTCACGAACTCTCATTTGCATGCCAACAAGATTTGCCTGATGTTCTTGTAGTTGCGCCAATTTCCGTTGAGATGCTTCCATCTTCTTACGAAGCTTCGACTCCAGTGATTCTTCTCCATCCTCTCTCTCCAGCTGTATGAATTATTCAATGATTAATTTTCTTTGAAGAATACTTGGAAATTGAAACGTTTTATGCAAAGAAAAAGTAAGAGATTAGCATGAAAATCGTTGTTAATAACGAACCCTCTGATTAATGTTAGTTATGAATGAACGTTCTTGAGAACTGAGCATGTCCAGTAGCTTAGTAAAACGTTTCATTAAACTGGAACAGTGGTACTGGCGTTCGTCAAGCTTTGACTAAAATTTCATGCTATTTGTTAGTGGAATGAAAATTTTTATTGACAATGATAATCTTTATTTCTTTTCACACCAATCGACTCAATAATTTCAATGATTAACTTCATCCACGAGTAATTAATGTGAAAAACAAGGGATTAATGTTACTATATGACACCTCATCTGGCAATCCACGATAATCCTCCAAGAGTTTAGCTAATTTTGCCTCACTGTCTCCAAGATCCTCCACCATTTTAGAGAGTTTATCGTGTTGAGCACGTGCGCGCTATTTAAATACAAATTATACGTGAAGATATGTATTTAATTAAGACGAATACACCCAGGACAGATTTTGAGGAGAAAGAGATAATTAATTAAAAAATAAAAACTCACTGGATCAGATGATTGGTTCAATGATTCCATCATTGTTGATGTTACTCTGATGTAATCACGAATTTGATTCAATCTGCTCTCCACTTGCCGACGATCTGGCTGGTTATTCAATTATCAAATTAATTCAGAGATAAATTATGTTGATGATTAATTTTAATTATTTTTCATTTCATTACCATTCGATCCACGTTCGTGGGCTTTGAGTTTTGAACGTTCGGGGGTGATTGCGCACGTGAATCAAGTGGTTGTGCCATTTCTTGCCACTGTATGTAATCCTCTCCAGTGTAATTATAGTGGCGATGTCCGAACGATCCTAAAAATGATTTTATTGATCACTTAAAATATTTATAAAATTTATCACATCAAATAAAAAATATTTTAAACACAAAGTTAATACCAATATCAGCAAGGTCTTGGTATGATGTTGATGGGGCAGATGATGTCGACCTGGTGTTACTATTCTTCGTACTTCTCACTGGCTCTCGGTCACTCACTGGCTGCCAATCGAGCTGAAAATTAACGGTATATTTGTTACCTAACAAAATAAAAATATTCTAATACAAAGTTAGTGATTTATCAAATCCAATTAAGCGGAAATTCTTTAAATTGGATAGACAATTCATTGAAAAAAAGAAATTACATGATATATGGGTGATTGAATTTCAATATGTAGTGAATAAAAGTTTTAGATGTACTGATCCTCGAATGAATCGACTTAGAAGTCTCTGGATATGTATTCTTAGATAGAAATTCTCCCCCACTGTTTCAACATTCTATTTATAGTTATTTCATTCTTTGAGTCCTGAAGTAACACTATGCTATTTAGTAGTTCGTCATCAAAGGTATTATTTTGTTGCAATTGTAATTATTCTATGTTCATTTGTTAATGAATAATAAAAAAGTTATTTTATTCACTGAGTCCTGGATTTTCCTCAATTCTTCGGAAAGAATTTCTTAATTTAGAGTAATTTCGTTGCTAGCAATTACGATTGTTTGAAAATTTAAAAAAAAAGTTCTTAATGAATAGAAGAGGATGAGATAAATTGAAGAATGTATTTAAGTTACAACTTGAATGTTATAATGAGATCGTTAGGTTGAAAATCGCGGTAGATTAACAAGCGTATTGAAGATAAAACATTTCCAATGATTTTAGTGATGATATTTTGCATGAAAATGTTTCATTATTCCTTAATTTTAGGAAATAAATGATTATACCAAATTATTAGGATGTTGTTGCAGCCTCCCATTGAAAACCGCTCTAGCAATTGGTCGATTTGTATTGGAAACGTCTCTATTCCGATCATTTCTTCGATTGCTCTTCGGCAAAGTTCCGGTTTTCCTTGGACCATCATTTACACCAGGAGACATGATGAATTCCTTCGTTTGTTTCCTTTATCTCTTATTTGTTTGAATAAATTAATTAATCACACAAATCTTCAGTATCTTTCGATGAAGATCATTTTAAGTTGAGCCTTTGAGTAATCGTGTTTTGTCACAGTTAAATTTATTAAGTAATTGACGACGGTTACAAAATAAAACCTCAAAAATATATTTGGAAAATTGACACTTCTCTTCTTTTTTTTGTAGAGTATAATAAAATATTATTGACAGTAACCTTAACGATGAAATACGTGAAAAAAAATTGATAAAATAATCGTGAGTCGAGTTAACAGTTACTTTGAGTGTTAAACTACGTTATAAAATGTTTGGCAATGGCAATAATATAATTAAGCAAATACTATAAATAAAAACAGATGTTGACGCATTTTCGACACGTAAGGCAAGACTATTTGCAGTCAATTTGACAGACGAGAATTTGAGATAAATGCGAGTGATGTATCTAGTAACGTAGCCATTTTTAAAAGTCACACTAATAGAGATACCAACTTAACAGTTTGGACATTCAGTGATTTTAATCAATTTCTAGTAAAACTTCAACGTAGAAAAATATTTTACCACAAGATGATAAATTATTATTTTAAAGAAGAAATCCTCATGAACGACAGTTCGAAAACTTCAAATTTTTGAATCTTTCGATCTCGAGAATGACCTTCTTCAAATATGTAACAGATTCAACGACTCGTCTCATCATCAACGCTCTTCATGAATACGCAAAAAGAAATTAAGAAAACAATGACAAAGCAATTATTCAAAGAAAATTTTTTATTTTTAGAGCACATCAGCAAATAATGTGTCATCAAATTATCAACAATTTATTATTTCTTCTCATTTAAAATACTCCAACAACGTAGTATGTTATTGAAATTTTTATTTCATATTGAAAAATATTTGATTTTGTTGAAACGTTTTTATTGTATAAATAGGATGGTCATAAATATTTCAACAGTAAATCTAAATTAAAATTCAACGTGATCATTAGAAACTGTTGTCGGAGACGTCAGGGACGTTATTGAACGTGTCAAAGTCTGTGTCCTAAAAAAACGATTATCATGTTTTCGCCCAATGACTAAAAGTTTTCCCAAATTGATTGGGAATTTTCATGAGTCTCATAAAAAATTTTGAACATTCACAAACAAGAACAACGAAGTGAAAAGAATAATAATAGATTTTATGAATATGACTTGAAACACGTGTGTTTCCCTGGGAATTTTTCAAAGGCATTTGGAATACTGAAAGCATCGCGTCACCAATTTTTAAATAAAATGATGGCACATGAGACACATAAAAGTACGGTAATTGGGTACTACAGATTACGCGTCACACGCGTTATACACCATCTTTGTTCAATATATGAGTACCCACATATACATATGAAGATTACGGCTAAAACGCCAAAAGCAGTGCCTATATCAGAGTGGTACGATGCTCGTGTGTGTTTGTGGAGAACGTTGATGGAGAGGGCACGCTGACTTGGCCCGTGACGTTGCGCACGGAGCACTGTATTTTTCAGTAGTGTATTAACTATTTTCGAGGCCCTGAGAGTCGATTGAGGCCGTTGGTCATCTACCGTCTGCTATTTTGATATTATTAAAAAATACTAAGTACGATATAAACGATACAAAGGTCTGTTTTATCCATCAATTTTAATTTTTCACACCAAACGTTTTCGTTAGTTGTGTGATAATTTCGTTGTTAAAATTGACCTTAAAATTCTCAAATCAGTAATTCTTTTGGAACCTCTCAATTTTTTTTTGTTCGCTATAATTTGGAATTGAGGAATCTCAAAATATTATCTTCATTCGAGAAATACGAAAATTCAGTGATTTAAAACATTAAAGAAAGTAATATTTCACGTAGCAATTGGATCAGGGCGCTGAAGTTCGTATGATCTTCACTGCACAGAAAGTGAGCATAAACAGACGAGGTTAACCGAATGTTAGCCGAGTAATACCGATTACTCCGTGGTTATCGTCACACGCCACAGTCGAGGCAGGAGGCAAGTTGAGTACGAATGAATCCTCGATGGTGAACGTGCGTGGTAGGCGAGGAACTAAGAGCAATGAAAGCTTGACCGTTTATTTCACACAGGGTAAATAATATTAATTTACCCTTAGTTTTAGTTTTTAAATTTTGTGGAGACTAAAGTGAGAGATAATAATTTTAATAAAGTGGTGTGCTGTGTGTTTCTCGATAAAAACAACGGGGACTTGGCGGGGGTCTGTGAAATGCGCGTCCTCGGGGTGAAGGAGGCGGGTGAAAAGTGGCGAGAACATAAGTGAAATATAAGAACGTGCGGAGGTTCCGCTCTATTTTTTTCCTTTTTTAGTTTTATTTATTTTGATTTTTTTGGTTAAGTTTTTTCCGTTTGGGAGGAAATTTTCTATCAAATTTCGCTCGGTCCAAATTGTTAACGTGTGTGTGTATGTATGTGAGTGCGTGTATTCGTGTTTTCCCATTTACTCATCACTGCGTACTTCGACCGAAAACTCCTACACAGGCAATTCGATAAATTTTTATCCTGTGCTAACTATATGAAGAATTGAGCCTATAAACCTCTCGTGATCATACACATTCAATATACGAACTCTGTCTCATTCTGTTTTGGAGCAGAGAGAAAGAGGGAGAGAAAAGCGAGTGTTTGTGCATGTGTGAGAGAGAGAGAGCAAGAGAGATTGAGGGGGCAAAACGAGGAGGCAATTGAGAGAGGCGCAAGATGGCTGGGAATTGTTGAGAGGTACGAGGCGGAAAGCGGCCCCCCTCCCTCGTCGGACATTTGTGGGATAGGAAAAATAAGAAAAGAGGCCAACCATCGAATAAAACGACGAAGAATTGAAATCACAGTGGCCCGATAGCTGCGTCCGGCTCACGAGAAAAAAAAATAAAGAACATGACGCAAAAATATCGTTGTAACTGAATACTCGGCAAGGGAGAAGGGGAAGTAAGAGAATCACTCCAAAACAAAATCTTTGAAAATATAACTACAGAACAAATTTAAAAGAGTAAAAGAACACAAAACGGACAAAAAAACGAGACAACTGGTCGAGGAGTGAAAGGTAAGAGTCATTATTTTAAATTTCCTTGACTCTGCATTTTATTACTGAGTCCCAAGAATATACATATATTTTTCCTTTCAAAATACAGAATGCGCATTGAGTGCTTTATAGTTTGCGTGTGTTTGCCCGCATGGATATTGTAACGCTTTGAAGTACGGGTAACTCGTCAATGTATATAGGGTGTTATAGCTACGGATGAAACCTATCGACAGATGCGCCATCCAATATTTGCCACAAAAGAAATTATGTGATTTTCCATTCATCAATGCAATTGATAATTAATTCTGGAAATTATTAGTTTTTCACGTTGTACAAATGATCTATCTACATCTCTATGAATTTTTCCACTTTCTATCACTCGATTTCTTTCTATTATAATATTTTCCAAGATTCTGTAAACAATGAAAGTTTTTGTCGTAAAGAAAATGTTATTTAGATCTTGTTTCTTTGATAAAACTCATATGACGTAGTTTACAATTTGTAAGAACGTTATACGTGGCTTGGAAAATAGCTAAATGTGTGTGTGTGATAAACATGTTATACTAATTGCCATTTGCTCAGTGACAATGTTAAAAATTACGAGATTGTGTTCATCATTGTACTGAGGTAAATGATATTTAAAAAAAATCCGTGACTTTTGCAATTACGTACGATAATTTTACTAATTACAAAGGCAAAATATCATTCGTATATTTGGTATTTATCTTGTCTTTATTTTCCCCTAAAGTTTCGAAAATTTGACATTACAATTCTACTATCTGTAGCCAATGAAGAGGAAGGATCATTTAATTATTCTTGGAACCTTTGAATTAAAATTTTTATTTGTCATGTCTGGCTTTTGATTGATTGTATTAATAATGAACTTCAACTTTCATCAATTGTTTTGAAGATCAAAAATTTAATATTTTTGTTTTATCACTAATGGAAAAGTTTATTAAGGTCTCTCCTTCAGCACTGATGGATATCTTTAATAATTCGATTTCAAGAAATTAATTTATCAAGTTAATCCAATTCAAGCAAGTTGAGAGGCGAAATTAATCGATTTCATCCATATTACGTTTGCTATTCTACAATCAAATTTTCAAAAGTAAACTTAACTATATGACATATTCTCCACGTATTTTGCTCCGATCGTCGTGTTTTCGTGACGCGTTCTCGTTCTTCAGTTTCTATTTTTATGTCGACGCCATCCAACTTTCTATCAAAATCTTGTTAAATTCTTATTAGAAGAGTGATAAAGCTTCATAATGATCCGAAAATTTTCCATCTCAATTCACGAATACCTTCACATCTATTCTGAATGTATAATTCGAATTTTTAGAATTATCGGAAAGAGAGTTGTAGTCGTTTGAATTCAAATGTTTAATAAAACATTTTTAAGTAGTAGAAAACTTTTGTATGGCTTCCAAAGAACGTAGTGAGAACGTTTCCTGTTATTCTTTCCTCCCTGTAGTTTAGGATTCTCCTATCGATTGTATTCTTCTCTTTTCAATTTCACTCCGACATGTAAGCTTTCTTAATACTCGAATACATCGTGCACCTGTTATTTAATTTCCTGAAAAAATTGCCTTTCTTTTCCTCCTATTTTATTTATTAAATTCAAATCGGAAAGAAGCCGAAAATGTATTTTTCCTCTTCTGTTACTCATATTCACATCTCTTATTATAAAGGTAGTGTGGTCTCAAGACGTTCGGCAAGTGAGAGCAGCTGCGACCCGTTTCCTAACCTCACCGACTGGCCGCCAACTTGCCGTTTCCATTCGCTTTTGCAAGTGGACAAAAGAGAGGTATAAAGAGACACAGGATAGAAGATATGATTGTGTATATATTAGGGGTGTGCGAATATTCAAAACTTTGAATAATTCATGGTGAATTGAATACGAATAATTCAATTCAATACGGAGATGAATATTCAGTACCAATC
>JABSMS010002939.1:0-16755 GCA_018902275.1 Aleiodes sp. PSUC_FEM 10030003
CTAAAAATTCCAAATTTCTTGAAAATTTTACCATTTTTATTCTAAAATTTTCCAAAAATTTCAAGATTTCAGGAACTTTCAAAACTCTCAAGAATTTCCGAAAATTCCAAACTATCCATAAAACTCATTAGTACTTCATATTCAATTCAGAATTGAATTAAATGATTCCTATTCAATTCCCCCTGAATTATCCAAAGATTTGAATATCCGCACATCCCTCCTAATAATTTCTCCCCACCCCTCCGATAACGATAAACACCCGGAATTTTTACCCCTCGACTCCCGCGTTAGTCACGAATTCCTCGCCAGGGAGTAACTGAAAAAATCCATGAAAAAATACCAAAAAAAAAAAAATAGATGGAAAAATACGCATTGTATAGACAATAACTGATACTACGCTGTTCCGAGCCAAACATTCCATTGATAAAAGCGCTGAGATTTGTAAGAAGGAAAAATAAAATAACTCGAAATATATATGACAGAGTTCAGTGAATCATTTACAATGGTTCTACGACTTTCATGAACAGAAACATGAAAGCCTTGATGTTTTGCGTGTATATCTTACGCAGCAATTTTCGGGCATTCAAACGTAGTTACAAGGGAAGATTTCACTGAACAAAGTCACGAGAACTCGTGATGACTCGGCAGTATCAGGTGCACGTTAAATTAGTTTAGAAAAAAAAATAGCGAAGTATCACGAGCTTGTCTTTGAACTCGCCAAAATTTTCCCTTAGACATGCCAAATATATTTATATAGATTGATGGAAATGAAGATTAATTGTGGTGAAGACTTTGCGTTATTAATTTATTGGTTTAATTAATTGGAAGTAAATAATGAGAAGTGAAATTGAATTGTCGTATTTTTCGGAAAAATAAGGAAATTCACAAATGGCCCAATGTTGGCACGCGGTGAGTCCCCAATGTCGGGCCAGTAGATTTTTCTTAAATTTTCAAAAAAATTGTCAAAATCTAATTTTTTTCAAAATTTCTGCTATTGCAATTTCTTTTCAAAAATTTTGATTTTTTTCCGTCAAAATTTTCAAAAATTTTGATTTTTATCTCATCTCAAAATTTTGATATTTTTTAAAATTTTGATTTGTCTGAATTTCTTTTTTTCAAGAATTCTCGAATAATTGCTGTTTTTTAATTTTCAATATTTCAATTTTTTTTTCTTCAAAATTGAATTTTTTTCATTATTGAAAATTTCGAAAAATTTCCAAAAAATTATCAAAATTCCAATTTATCCCTACAAAATCCGTAATTTTGACATTTTCAAAATCTCCAATTTTCTTCCCCATTCATTTCCAAAAATCAATGTTTTTTCCTTCAAAATTTTCAAAAAAAAAATTTTCTCCACAATTTCCAGAATTTAATTTTTTAAAATTTTCAAAATTTTATTAATTAATTGGAAGTAAATAATGAGAAGTGAAATTGAATTGTCGTATTTTTCGGAAAAATAAGTAAATTCACAAATGGCCCAATGTTGGCACGCGGTGGCGCCCCAATGTCGGGCCAGTATTGGCCCAACATTGCAGCAATTATTCCGAATATCGGCAGCAACATTGGACCAATGTCGGCGGATTTAATGACAATGTTGGCCCAATGTTGGCACCTGACATAATGCCAACATTGGGCCAATGTTGGCAGCCAGTATAATGCCAATGTTGGCACCCGATTTAACGCCAATGTTGGCACCCGATATAATGCCAACATTTTTCCAATGTTGGCGCGCAACGTTGGCCCAACATCGGCAGGTAATTTCGGGCATTTTTCTTCTGTTTTATCCACCCTTCTCTATGACGTTAATCTTCGGAAAATTCCCTCACAAATTTTGATAAGATACTGAAACTTTTTTTTTCATTGGCGTATCTGCATTTATTGGGTTCAAGTGTGAATGAATTTTTCTTTGTCCGATTGCCAGTTATTCATTCATCTCATAGAATAAAATTAATACATTCTATTAATAAATTTTTTTCCATTATACCGATACGTCTGTGTATCTTCCATCGACGCACACCATTATCCACGAGTGCGCCGTCATTGGACGTCCGGCAGTTATTTGAATCGCGGGAAGGAAGTCCCTGAGAGTGAACTAATTGCTAATCGACTCGACATCCGTGCTCGACTCGTCCCAAACCCATTCCCATAATCATTAACACACTCAGATTGGATGAAAGTTCAGCAAACGAATTTTTTTTCTTCTTTTCAACGAGACATTTATTTTTTATTATATTTTCTGACTTTGGAGAGATACACAAACGTCGAGATTCAAATCACTCAGTTTATATTCATTCGTCGAACGGCTTTTGGACTTTGTGTCAGACCTCCACGAAACGTAACCGTCATCGGTCCACGCGGATCCGTTGACATTAAACAAAATGATTATGAAATTTTGAGACGAATCGATTTTTTCTATCAGTTTTTCGTGAATATCTCGGGAATTAATGGAGATACGCTCTTTTTGTCCTGTAACTTTTTTGTAGCTCTTGAAATTCTCTACAAAAAAGTTGAAGGGCACCAAGGGCGTATCTCCATTAATTTCAGAGATAATCGCAAAAAACTGATGACGAAATCGATTCGTTTGAAAATTTCAGACAAATTTCGATTTTATTCCATCAGTTTTTTGCGATTATCTCCGGAATTAATGGAGATACGCCCTTTTTGTCCTGAACCTTTTTTGTAGCTCTTGAAATTCCCTACGAAAAAGTTGTAGGGCACGAAGGGCGTATCTCCATTATTTTTGGAGGTATTTGCAAAAAACTGATGATGAAATAAAATCGATTTGTCTGAATTTTTCGTAGTCGTGAAATAAAACCAAAAATCACGAAATTTTTTTATATTAACAACGACAAACAAGATAGAGAAATGATCGGGAATGAAGCAATAAAGCTATTATTTCAACAACGATTACTTCGAACACGATTACGCGGCGTGAAATATTCGATTTTTTTTTCCCGTTTCAAATTGGCGCCACATGTTGTTTGTTTGTTGACACTATCTGATTAGTAATTCTTTTAATTTCCTGGAATTTTTTATTTTTCATGCTATTAAACGTCTGTTATTTTTACTCGGAAATATTTTTCAATGATAAGTTGAATTTTTCAGTGAAAAAAATATTATTTTGGAATTTAAATTTAATTATTTTAATGAAAATTTTTGATAATTCCTCGGTTTTATTTTAGTGTATTATTTAATATTCAATCGCCGTAGAAGCAAAAGGGCGTGCGAATTTTTTGGTTAATATGAAAAGGGCGTAAGTCGGTATTTTCAGGAATAAATCGAGGGAAATTCCATTTTTGGGGATTTTTAGGAAATTGCAGTTACGCCCTTTTGAATCGAGGTCGAGGAAATATGTATTAGGGGGGGGGGGTAACGTGGACCTGTGGGGCAAAATGGAACATTGAAAATTGGGGAGAATTAAAAAATTTGATTTTCTGAGATATTTTTGAAAATTTATTTTGCAACGGAGAATTTCAAAAAACAATTAAGTAATGAATTTTTGGAAAATTTGAGGAAAGAGAAAATTTTTGAGAAAATGTGCAGAAGGTGGAAAATTGAAATTTTGAGTTTTTTAATAATTGGAAATTTATTGTTTCTTGGAAAATTGATTTTTTTTCATTATTATGATTTGTTTATTAAAGTTAATAAATAGTTTAGACCCATTGATTTTACGGGCATCATGTTGTGTTTATTAAAAATTAAGAATATTAATCGTTCAGTCTGTATTATTCTCAAGATTCTCTTTGTGGTATATTGAGTATTAAGATGCTACTCAAGGTGAGAACATTATAGTGTACGTGTATTGAGAAAAATTATCGGCTTTATTTTATTGCTCCAAGGGAATACTCCGGCCCCATAAAGTCTTCGCTCTGTCATTGTTACGCTGGAACAATGCGTAAAAGCAATGGATCAGTCTGGAATTTTCAAAACACAAAAGACAATATTTCGTATTCATTGTTTTACTATTGAAAACTCAAGAGTTCTTGATTCGAAGAACAGAGGAGGAGAGAGAGACAGGAAAAAAGCGAAACGCAAAAATAAAACACAAAATACAAAAGAAAAAACAGGCAAACGATTGTGTCGATACCAGGAATTGTTAACGTATTTTCCCTGTCACGTAAAAAGAGTGTATGGTGAAAACGAGCGGTGAGCGTGCATATGTATACTCATGGAAAATCCGTCGAGATTCCTTGGATGATGAGAGTGCCAGTGACACTGGGGAGGCCAGGTACACGAGGGCAGAACGACTATTCATTCAACACAAAAGGAGCTTGCACGAAAGTAGAATGCATTCGCCCATGGATTCGAGGATACACGAGTTTGCTGAAGAATAAGAGAGAGGTAGAGAAAAAAACATGTTTCTCATCTCCCTTGACTTTCTTATTTGGCTACTTTTTTTGTTCTCTCGAAGTAATTCTTACCTCAAAAATACGTACACAAGTTTGTGCTACATTCTCTTCACGTTTATGGTGATACTCAAAGCCTCCTATTCGCGATTATGAATTCGAGTGGAAAAAAGTTGGGAATAAGAAATATGAATGTGAAGAATTGTAAAAATCTTGGGAGATGAAGCAGTATCGAGGAATATATTGGTGCAACGAGTGGTACAAATCGATGGCGAGCGATTTTCTCTCACTTGGAACGTATAATATGAGAAGAAATGGGGGGTAATCGATGATATCGTGAAATTGAAAATAGAAAATGAAATGATGGTTGAATGTATATAGATATATACATAGATATGGGGAAATAGAAGGCAAGAGGTTGAGCTTGGAATGCATTTCCTTGTGGGGTTAATCCCCCGAGCCAGAGAGTCGTCTGCTCCGATGGCTGACAATTCCAGGGATCTAGCAATGGCTTTCGTTTTCTCACTGCACTATATATGTATGTACCAATGGAACATTGGAAAGATGAGAGTGAGACAGCCCTATCTTTTATCTCTGTCTCGACCTTTCGAATATTCTTGTGTACGTATATTACACGATTTTGAATGGATTCAACCGATTTGTAATATCCCGTAGAACCACATAAATGGATGACATGATACATGTGTAGAATGTTTTTTTACTCCAAAAAACGAGCTCCAGTACTCTCGAGATCTCATCTGACTAAAATCATAATATATCATATGCTCGCAGTGTAATACAACTTTTCACATATGTTTTTACCACTATTGGAAAAAGTTGCTACAAATAAAGCTCAACAAATATCTGTCTAAGCATGTAATTTGTTACTGAAATATAAAAGTTATCATTCTGCCGTATACCTTCAGCGATAGGATTGTCCAATATTCCAATGTGTAAAACTGAAGAATTACGAACACGATGAATGTACATTTGCAAACAACGGCTGTAACACAATCCACATCGCGACGAGCGTGGAAAAGTTTGAGCAGTTTGAAATATAGATTGTCTGGCTCAATGTTGACTCAACTACTTTGTTCACCATGAACGGATTACTTACGCATGAATAATCTGTTTGATGCCACTTGTGATATCTAAAGTTCCATTAATTAAACTTAATTATGAATTATATCATATTACGTCATTAATAGAGGACAACGTCGTCATTGTTTGCGGTTAGTGTTGAACAATTTATAACTCTGTCTTTATTATGTTTTCTCCGTTTTATACAGTATTCACTTAACCATATTCACGTAATAGCCATACTATTGTGTGGTATTTAAAACATTTATATGCTCAGCCGTTTGTTTCTATTTGCATTCTAATTATAAGTAGGTATACTGGTATAGTGGTGAATAGCGAATTACATTTAATTGTACATGGAAAATGTTCCTCGAATGTACGAAAAAGTATGGTTATGTCTCTAGTCCTCGTGCCTTTTGTAATTTCCTTGGTTCTATTAACGTTTTTTTCCATATAGATATACATGATGTATTCAATATATCTTCACAGTTATCAACTACTAATTGCAAAATATCAGTAAATTTTTGTGATTAACTTAACAACATCTGCATGAATTCATCTATTTTTTCTAATTATATTGATTGCGTAATATTCATTAGTCACTTTAATGAATTACGTAAGTATGAATCCGATATATGTTATTCATTTGTTATATCCTCGTAATTGATTGAAATCATAATAATGAAGCAATTGATTTTATGCATAACAATTAAAAGGGATTACTGTTGCACTATTTGTTATTCAGTTGAGTGTTATACGTAAAAAAAAAGGAAAAAAATTGAATGATAATCCAATGTATGTTCGCATCAAACAATTGAATTCCCATGAGTAGTTTTATCTCCTGTGGATAGATACGAATATATTGAAAGCCAACAATATTTGAGCCCATGAATTCCAATAAAATCACGTTTCCACATGGAGTGGTTCGTGCGTGGTCAACAATTCCGCGTTCCCATATGATCTAAATGCATATTCACTATTCAAGTACTCTTTCTACCAGTACTTCATATACGCGTAACAATGGAATATGAATTTTCATTCAGACAAGCTATTTGCCTTTGATGAAAAATTGATCAAAATTAATGTTTTCATTTTAGAGACATTCTGATGGTTAGTTTGATTTCGAGAAAACATCATCTTTTTTAAAAAGAATTTTAGTTTTCCTTCACAATGGCAACAGCTTTCGATCGTGAGGTTATATTCGATGTATTCGCATATGTTTACGGCATCTTCATAAAGTTTTGAATCATCCTCTTTTTCGACTATTCGAATAGAAATTCGATCAGGTACACTCATCGTAACACAGGAACTGGATCAGGACTACAGATGCGATCAGGTGATCCGGCTTAACTCAGATCAGGTCTAGCGAGGGTGGTGCATCCGTGAGGAGATATAGTGTAGAACTTGCGAAACGGGTTATGCTTGGGTGTGCGATTTACTTGTACAGGCTTGCATCACCTAATTCCATCAGGCCCACCATATTCCAAAACATTTGTATGAAGAATTCCGGTTCGGCCCTGAACAATAACCATCGGAGCTCGTCTCCGATGAATTGTATTTTTCTCTTTTCGCATTATTTTCCTAATGTTTCTTCTCACAGTATTATGGATAATGCCTGCAATAAGATTTTTCCAGAAATTTGCATTAATTAACGGAATTAAGCGACACGTGAGGTGTTTGCGTTAATGGATGGTAGAGCGATAAATTGTTCGGCATTATCACCAACTAGTAACTATATTGGTAACAAGATAGATTCACTAACTATCAATTGTATATATTTGTTCATGAGTTGCAACCAGAAACAATGTGCAAATAGAAGACTTGAATACAAGTCTGCTGGTATTCTCTCCGAATCAAGAAATCGAGGTCGATTGGACCCGTACCACGTGGTTAGTTAGTACCAACAGGGCGAACAGACGCTTGGCATAGCTTATCTATCGCCTATTTGCGTGATAGTCCCTGTTTCCGATTAATCAGTTGCACGGAATTAACGTGCCACCACTACAACCACTAGTCTCTCCACTACCATCTCGACTCTCCCAAGGGATTCTGTAGTGTCTCTCACTCTCTCATTATTGCGCAATGCCGATCAAAGAGCCCGACGCTCTTCCTCTGTAACAGCAGCTACTATATATCTCTCAATGAGGATTCTAACTGGCACAGTTGCTTTGTGTTTGAGGAAGTCTCTGTCTTCGTTCCTCCATCTTTATCGCTTAAATACAACATTCACATTGCCATTGATAGCCGCTAATTTGAATACTTCTAATACGTATAGGTATTCCGAATAGTGTATTCAAAGTTTATGAATTAAACGAGCTATTGAAGATGCTTTCATGCACAGATTATCCAACTTCCATTGAATATTAGAATTCTCCTCGGCAGCTCATTGAGCTTCCATTGATAAAGCTTATTGATTAATATTTTTCGCTGTCGATGTCCCGGACGATGGATTTTTTGCTTACATCATATTGATGTATTGGGTGGTGGAATTTTGTATCAGTCAAGACTTGATTCATCGAATTGATGGAACAAGTCGTCTGCTATGAACTAGGGCAATTCTTTCTGTATTATCACTTTTCTGTTTCATTACGTTTTCTGCTTCTTTGCGTATCCCCTCATTTCCTCTGTACTTGCATTTTTTTGAATTAATGCATTCCTTATCAAATGTAATGGCCTACTGAAAGGAAATGTATTTTAATAGTATGCATTATTAATAGTCTGCATTAAGAGAATTACATTATTCCGAAAGAAAATTACATTCTTGAGTGGAATGTCAAGGCTCATTCTCATCAAACTTATACCAATTGGTTCTCCCAGTGCAATAATTTCTTTCGAAAAAAAAGTTTACTCAATCTCCATAATGGGATAGCATGCAAATTGATGAGAGGAACAAAAAATCGTATGATAGAAAAAAAATGAGAGAAGAAAGAATGAACGAAGCATAGAATATTAAACGGATATTCGACTAATACCATTCGATTAGTGCGGAAATCTACAGAATCCGGAGAAAACGGAATTTAGCCTCCTCCTTCTCCTACAATTGGTGCCTATATGTGGACTCACTGGTACAACGCGGATAACATACGCCCAACGGTATATATCTCTGGCAATTATTGTAATATCGTATAACTCCAGATCGATGAGGTGTGGCGCGCCTGTGCAAACTAAATTGTGAATTCTACGGTATCGCATGTGGAAATCGCGGGACGAAACGTATGCGGATTCTCTCAGTATTGGCCAATATAACAAGGCTATGGAAGGAGGGAAAGAGACCAAAGGAGAGAGAGAGAGAGACTGAAAGGGTACAGAGCTGGTTTATCCGGGGATATCTGTAGATTCTATAGATGCGTGAACGGACCGACGTGGATAGAGTGCACACGGTATCACATGGGGATGGACATGCATAGTGAGGTAAAAGGGGTAAATGGGTGGGAGGGGGATGGAAGGGGTTAGTACCAGCTATACGGATTGGGAATATGCGTGTGTGCGGTAACAGCAGCAGCAGCGGGAGTGCACCCTCTCGTCGTAGAGATGGTGCGAGTTGATATTGATTGGTGGGTGGTCCACGGCAGGGCACTGTGCCTCGCAGCTAACCCACTGGAATGTTACGCTCATCGGTTCACAATATTAATAGGACTTGCCTCGAGCGTGTCACTAAAAGGCGATATTTGATGATCAATAATCGTGACGAAGAAAAAAACATGCTACCCACAGGGGTCTATCAAAAGTCAACCGTCCATTTTTTTCTCATTAAATATCTCAAACTAATTCCTTTTATGTATCACTGCACTGGTGATTTGTTTTCCAATTTTATCTGATTTTTTTACCCTATGAATTCTTGATTTTTGGAAACATTTCCAGCACTTTTTATGATGTTTGTTACATGACTATGCACAATACACTCATCCAACTGACAGTTCAACGATCAATCAATAACTTGAATGCACTTGCTAACTAATTGATGCAAATTGCTATACAGCTACAAATACCATTCAATTATTGCCATCACAATGTGACTTTATTTTTGAAAAATTTACGCTGCTACAACGATCTTCTAAAGATCTGGGGTTCCAATAACACGATGAATAGTATTACTCCGAGAGTTCTATCAACCAAGGATATATTGTTTCCCTTGATTGTCTGTAACACAGTCAAAGCTGATTATACGGGCCTCAGGGATGTACATGAATGGCTTCACAAATATTGCAGTTACGCGTATATAAATTGTTGAGATTATATGTGGAATTTCTATACGTGTATATACAAGAATTTTGGTCTTTTTATCCACGGAAGTACGTCAGACGTCACCGACAGTTTTCTCTCTAGTAAACGTTAGCTCCTCGTCTTTGCCTTTAATAGCGGAAATTCTCAGTCGTTTCAATTCGAAAACTAGGATATATCTATTTTCCTCTCTTCATCTACCCAAGCATACTCACTTCCGTTGTATATTCTGAATGGGTCCTACCTTCTACAAAGATTTCATTATGATAAGCGAGCTCCACGTTATATCAAAGGACCAAATCTAATTTTGCACGCCTTTGAAATAATATCCAAACTGTCATTATTGGGGCGTCTCTCTCTCTCTATCTGATAAGGTCACCACTCACGTATTAATAGTTGGCCTTTTGAAACAATATGCCACTGATAGTCACTATCCGCCTGTAGTCATTCCGATACGTCTGAATGATAAATTACTAGATTTAATTTCAAAATCATTGATGGAATCAAAGATGATGCTCGAATCAACTGTGACAACTTGTTTTCTGCACTGAAGGAAATGATGCTCATAGCACAATAGTCATATCGTCGCCCTAGAGTCAAAAGGGCGTAAGTGCCATTTTTCAAAAATCTACGAAAATTGAATTTATATTCATTTTTTCATAAAAGTACTAACTTACGCCTTTTTATTATTCAACAAGAAAAAATGACGCTTACGCCCTTTTGATTCTACGGCGACGATATAGTAAAGAAAATGAACTATATGTGTAGTAGTCGCAGCAGCTATCCCAAATCACAATGCACGACACGACGGCAATGGTGCCAAATTCCGCATATAATAATCGTAAACTACGAAGTGCGTCGATGAATTGGGTCACAAACTGAACATATTTGGGCGGCTCCATCACCTGAACTATCAACTTTAGAAACATGAAATCATTGACTTTTTTTGGAGAGAATTTGATAGTTTGAGGAAAAGGTTCCATGCGTTTTCGCTTCACCACGAATTATTTTCCAGGGGAGGCGAATAAAGGTTCATGCTTCTAAAAATCGTTTCCCGATGTTCAATTGCTTCTTTTCGAAAAACGGAAGATGGTGGAACAAAGATGCATGGAGCCTTTTTTGTAGATCATGACATTACCTACATAAAGGTCAGTGACAGCATATTCCTTAATTCAATACTTTAGGTGATAGGACCATTCAAATGTGCGGAGTTCAGTTCGCAACTCGGTCCGTTCACGAAGTTTATCGTTTCCATGTTTACTTCGGTTCGAGATCCTCTGTATTGTAATTTTCGATAACTCAGAATGACTGTTACATTACTCCTCCATTCACATTAGTGCATTTGTCCTAATCTCCATTGTAAATTTCGGTGATACAAGTGATTAGAAAATCAGGATTATCACTATAAACTGCATAGTTATCTGATTGTTATAACTTCTATGAGTAGCACCATATTTTGCGGACGGATTAGCTATCCCTAAAATAGTGACGGTTCACAAATTGATTGTCGAGGTATTCTTCTATTTTCATAGCTCTAACGATAATTTTTTCATTCGGTGTGCAGTGAAGGGTCAAATTCAAGGTGTAATTATATCATTGTCGATAACTGCTATTAATTTCTTAGGCGCAGCAATTACCTTCGCCCACCCTCGGGGTCATTCGGATCACCTGGCACCCGGATATATACGATGGCGATATGGATTTAGCGATAGAATCAATCTTCATGATCGGCGAAGAATTCCTCATTATTCCATTCCCTGATAACTTTAATTACAAACTTTAGTGGAGAATTGTAAATTTCTATTTTTTCATTCAATTAAACAATTCGATCTACGTACAGTTATACATAGATTTGCATGATTGTCATTTGAACTCGTATTTATTGGCACTCCACCATCGACATTCAACTCCACCCGCAATTTTCAACAAAAAGTGCCAATTAAGAATCGTCGAACAAACTTCAGAGAGCGAGTAATATTGATTTGCTCACATTGCGTATTTTTGCATACACACACAGGATTATTGTTTACCAAGCTAGCTATACGCTCCAAGTCTGCGAAGGGAGTAGAAGGTAGGGAAAAAATATATACAGTGATGAGTGAGGTTGTACATTACTCTCAGACTGAGAGACATAGCGGAATACTGGCTTGGGATGGGAGGAGCGAAGATTCTTTTGAACACGCTTTTACGGTGATTACTCGATGGCTGCATCCGTGCATTTTACATCGGAAATTATTTCGCGCCCAATTAAACCATAGGAAGCTCCAGCGCTCACAACTCACTCCGCAATTTTCTGTTGATCCTCCTATCCCTCCTTCTCGTTCCATTTTCTTCGCCGTTGTGATACTCGACATGGTTATATTCTCAGTTGTGCGTCTCACTGAATATCCATCCATCCCCTTATTCCCTAACCTCTTTACTCGGCTTCGCTTGTGAACTGGTATTTTTTCTTTTAAAATTCTTCTTTTTGCGTTTTTCCCCCTTCTTTTTCTCGCTCCCTTCACAGATGGAGTCAACGCTTTTCATTTCATGAGGGAGGTGGGAGAAAGGCGAGCTGAATTCAAATACTCTAGGCACGTAATCCCACCATGGAATACCTCACGAATTAAATTTACCGGAACTGAACTAAATGTCTAGAATGAGGTGTGACATTCTCTATTGAAATATCATATTGTGTTGTGCATTCACACATGAAAATTCAAACTACTGCGATTAATTAGGCTTTATTTAATTCAGATTCCTCAATCTATATAATTTGGAAGACAGAATATACTGACGGGTCGATAAGTTCTTAGTCTAAGTATCGAAGTTTCCATTGCAACCAATAATCAACTAATCCAAGTCTATGCCAAATTGACTCATTATCAAATAGCAATTAACGAGAGTAAAATAAAATTTTCTCATTATCCAAACTAGAGCCGTAGTAAGAATTAAGAGAAGGGTGAAAATATGAAAATTCTGAGAGATGAAGAGAGTAAGAGGAGTTACCGCATGCTCAGTAACTCTTGAACTTGTTAATTATCGACTGGTTGAATGCACGAGGGCGACGCTCGTTGTATGTGCAACCGTGGAGTTCTGTACCCCCTACGTAGAAGCCTAATCACCTTCATTTCTCCTCTCTTCTCTCTACCTTTCTTCTCTCTTGTGTTGAGTCTTGTTCAGCCTCAGGCCTTTGTATTACATCGTGTTTGAACCCCTCCATGCACGCTCGAGTCAGCAAGTTTTGCGCTACCTAACCAGACGTCTTCAGAAGTACACAATACACCTGTCAAATTCACGTTGTTGATGCCAGAAAAAAAAGAAGTGAATTAAATGACTAATCCCATTTACTGTTATCCCATTTCTGAATGTTCCAACAAACGGAAAATTTCTCATAATTCATGAATATAACAATTCAATGATGATCCCATCAAAAACATTCGAAGCAAGTTGAATATTACAAATGGTATATGCTAAAAAAAATCAAAACGTCCCGGCCATCTCGTGAATTACTCAACGATGTCTCAAGAGTTTTTTTCTTTCCCTTTGACGCGACAGATGAAGGGAAGAAAATACAACTAAATGGAGAGAAAAAGGAATAAGTAAATAAAGCGAGATTAAAATCGTCACAGCAATTTATTCTCCGTTTTCTGTTTTTTTTGAGCTGTTTGTGTAGATCATAAAAATGTTTTTAAAGAAAAGCCATCTTCTGGTTTTTCAATTTTATTTTTTATTCATAACCAGATGACGGCGCATAAAGGAAACGATGGGAGTGTTTGATTTTTTTCTTTTAGTTATTCTCCAAAACATTTGCATTTCAAAGAACACACGGTTATAGGTATACAAACGATTGAGAGCTCGTTGAGTCATGATACACGATCGTTTTCATTACTCTGATGAAAGAGTTGGGAGGAAATCCAGAATTCATTATCGATTTGTATAATTAGTTTTTTCTGTCCTCGGACGGCCATTCGGATTATATTCAATAGTTTCGTTAATTATGGACTCAACTCCCGCAATAAATTTTCATACATATACATGGGTATATATGAATGTAATCCAGTGAATTATGGGCAATACGTGACGCGGTAGAAGAATTACCTAGAAGTACTCTACAATACGAGAAAGGAGGAAAAAAAAGGTTATTTATCCTCTCCAGAGATCTCAGTGGAGATTTTGTGAAGATTGACGATACACACGGGATACCTGACTTTGTCTTCTTCCGAGCTGACCAAGTATAGTTTGAGAGAACTGAGCCAGGTGTTTCAAACTACTCTATGTTCTTGAATAGTCCGCTGGGAGTGTACTCAATACGGAACGTCTCCCTTGCCGCGTATTCAGAATATGTGATTATCGGTTGTTCTTTTTCACTACTATATCCTCTATCACCACTTTGGGTAACTTCAATTGCGAGCAATGAGAATTCAGAGATACTAACTGTAATCTTCGTTCTCTTGTATTCTTTTGGTTTTTAGTTTAACTTCCGAAAGTTTAATGATGTTGAAAAATAGTTTGGATAGAAAATAGAGTGATTGTAGCTTTCGTTACTCGTGCTATAACCGCAGCGTTGTCCTAAATCTGAATATCAGGATCAAAACGAACTGGATGATATAAATTATTCCAGATTCCGAGAATGTTTTCCTGAATGTATTCGGAACATTCAAGGTCTTTTCAATCGCATAAAATTGCATTAAACTTCCCGATAAACTTTACAAGTACGTAACAAGTGAGGTATAGTAGTCAGCGTCATGGAGGATACACTGAGAGAAAAACAAATTCTTGTCAAGAATGTTTTTACTTAGAAAGTATTGACGAAAAAATTTTTTGAATCGAAATTGATTTACCTCAGATCTCATATATTTCTCTAATAAGAAAATCAAATTTTTTAGCAAGTTTCAATTCAAACGAGAAAATTTCAATTCACTATTAGATAAAAAATATTAAATCTCAATTGAAGCAATTTCAATTCCAGAAAGTTTATCGTCGATAATTTCTAGGTAAAAATATATTTGACAAAAATTCGTTTTTCTCTCAATGTCCATCAAGGCTTCAACCAACGGCGGACGACTGGGCTTTTCCTTATAGAAGTTTTCTAACGGTAGTACCAATGAAGAAATAAATGTCACTGTAAAGTGTGTCATCTATCCATAATTTCATACCGAATGCATATTTTAGAAGAATTAATTTGGAAATGGCAACATTGATTTTATCTTCATGCAGGTGTTATAGACTAACCAGCTTAAATTTTCA
Source organism: Aleiodes sp. PSUC_FEM 10030003 (assembly GCA_018902275.1). Taxonomy (NCBI): domain Eukaryota; kingdom Metazoa; phylum Arthropoda; class Insecta; order Hymenoptera; family Braconidae; genus Aleiodes; species Aleiodes sp. PSUC_FEM 10030003. Next base: position 14,877 of record JABSMS010002939.1, read on the forward strand.
GGCAATATCAAATATGAATAATTCTTTCTTATCAACAATTGAACAGGTCAGAATTTACTATGAGTACTATCATCAGATACGGATGAACTTGATGGCATACCAATTAATTTGAGCAACAGCCCAACATCACCGCAACATCAGTTTCCGTTCCGTGGTAAGGTTTTGCAATTGAAATGAGTTTACTATCTCATTCTATCACCTTCATCCGGATCTTACTCGTCACTTAATTTACTAAACAAATTGAAGTGCTCAAATTCACGAAAACATACAAATTCAACATTGTAATAAATAAATACCTATAATTCAAGTTTACGTTCTTTTCACATATTCGTTGAAACAAGTGAAAACAGGAAATAAGAAGAAGACTCTTGGCAATTGGCTGAAAACCATTTTATCGGTAGAGTAGAGTGCATCCAAAGGGAGAAAGAGTTAAAAGAAATTTACGAGTTTACTAGCGTAGTTTGTCAGTACAGTATTGTAGCAAGTTAAACATGGAAAGCTATTTCTATTTTTTTCTGTTACTGTGAAGAGTTTAATGGAAATTCGTGGTAAGTTCGAATGCCAGCGAAGTTTATGGGTTCGAAAAAAGCGCGCCCGTATAAAAGAATACAAGAGAAGTAAAAAGAGACAAAATTGGAAAATGGTGCACATTGACTCATTGGATGATAATGAATTGGCTGGCTGTTAAACGTACGAAATGCAGAAGCGGCGATTATCTTGAAATCAATAATATGTTACTGTAGCAGGGCAGATTTTTAGCGTGATGTGATGACTGCAGAGAGATAAAGGGAATATCTCTGTATGTGTGTGTATGTATGAGGGAGGGATTGAGGGACCAGGTTCGTAAGTGAGTATGCGCAGGCCTGGCATGGCCTAATTTGAAATAGCCACGTAGCACGTTTAACGAGGCGCGTTAACAATGCACCAAGCGAACGCAACATTTCACACGGGGGAGCGAGAATAGATGTGCGTTGATGTACGTGCAAGCACCAACTCTCCAGTTACATATTCACCCTGGCTCTTCCTCTCTTTCTCCCTTTTTCTCATTCTCTTGGTTTCTCTTCTTCCCTCACTCTTTGATGAGTGAAAAGACCCACAGGATTACAGCCCTCCTGTCAGTAGATGAGAGTTCTCAAAGGACCAACTTTCCTTGTGACTTGTACTGTGTAGATTCAACCACTGAATTTAGCGCTGTATTAGATGGGTATTGGGGCGGTGCGTGTAGAATATTGTTTAATTGCATTTAACATTATTGTATTATATGTGGCAAGTCCAACAATAGAGATAGTTTCACGGTTGAGTGGTTGAAAATTCAACTTCGAGATTTATTGTTTGAGTTAAGTAGTGCTTGAGAGAGCGCCGACTCTGCGGTGAACTTTGAATGAAAGTTAAACTGAATAAAAGCTATATAGTCTCATTCTCTCTCGCTCATCGCTTGGTCCGTCAACACCAATTCCAGACTATTTTTGTGCTATTACCCTGATAGTACTTCAAAAGTTAGTAGATGTACAGCTCAGAGGGTACTTTATCAAAGAGAAATATATCCAACGATACACTTTATTATTTTTCTTTCATGTATGCACCCTTGGTCCGTAAATTATGAGATATTACTACAAAATCCAGTGAGAATCCAATGGTTTGAGTTATTCAAGTGTTTCTTTCTCGCGAAACTTTTCATGTGTTTTTTTTCTATTACGACTTCCTGGAAATGAGCAGAGAATAATTAAATATCATCGTAAATCATTTGATAAAAATAAAATTGCAATCAACTTCAACTTCAAATTGGATATCAATAGCGGTTCAGTGTCTGCGACAAGTGGCTTCCTCTGTCATGTCCAATGAAAGGAGTCCTCATAAAATATATCTATCTATCTATCTA
>JABSMS010002950.1:0-16750 GCA_018902275.1 Aleiodes sp. PSUC_FEM 10030003
GGGCGTAAGTTAGTATTCTTATGAAAAAATGAATGTAGATTCAATTTTTGTAGATTTTTAGAAAATGGGACTTACGCCCTTTTGACTCTAGGGCGATGCCTTCTCCCAGTACTGAGCCACTATTACCCGCCAATAATGGACCAATGAAAATCGTTTTTCCCTCTCCTTCTCGGGAATGTGACATTTAGGATATTTTGATCGTTTTTGGAAAATAGTGAAAAATTCAGAGAACCGAATGGATTATGTTTATGAAATGAGCTGGAGAATCAGTAAATTTTTTGGGGCATCGAGGAACTTATTGAAGGAGAAAATTTATCAATAATATTACAGGTAGTTAAATTTCGAAATTATTATTAGGAGAATCCTTCTTCTTTAATAATGAATAATTTGTTCAGTGAATAAAAAGATGTTTTTAAATCATTGTGAAATTTTTATCCGAAAATTGTGTCTAGAATTGCTGTGTTTCGAAATGAATATTAACTTTTAATTTCAACTGTCCATAGAATTCTTCCTTCAAACAAAAATTCAAAATTCAGATTTTTTTTTCCATTGAAAGCAGCGGCAATTTCCTCTTTAAAGCATAAATATTTTTTCCATAACTGAATGACTCATTTTTCTGCAGAAACGATGAAGGCCTATTGAGTCCTTTCTTTTTAAATTTATGATCGATTTTTCGTTGCTTTCAACGAGAAAATACTCCACTGGGAGAATGACTAAGTCCACCATGATAATTAATACCCGATTGAAAATAATCATCGCTTCATTCGACGAGGATATTCCTTTGATGTTTTTCGAGTTCCCAAAGCTCCTTATGCCAATTAAATCGGGGATGGGCGGAGATTTAGGGATTTTGCGGTGCTTCTCGCATTCACAATTTTTAAAAAGCTCTCACTTCAGTTTTTTTCGCCTCCCATTTTTCATGAAAATTCAACGGGGATTTGAATTTTCATGTAAACGCAACAATTCCAAGTGAATTATTATTATTTTCTTTTTCATAGCAAAATGGAATTTGGGATTTTCGCAATTAAGGGGATGACCTATTCGTGCCTTTGATGTCGCCCGTAAGCTAGAGTAGGGTGAAAAAAAGAGCTTATCCAAATATTGTAACGTTTCGCGTAGATTTAATAGTGTTGCTTGGTTAGTCGCACTTTCATTCTGATGCTTTTCATATTCGTTTCCAGAAGCCCTTGGTGCAGGTTAATGAAGCCATACACAAAACGCGAAAGTTTCCAGCGAACAATGGTGACATTTTTGGTGAGAGGAGGAACGTTGATTGTTTTACGTTTGTTAACTAATCTCACTTCGAGGGGAGGATGACGAAAAAAACAGGGGAATTGAGTTTTTTCTTGATTTCATGGTAGAAATTGATCATTTCTATTTTATTTTGAAGAATTCATTCAGTAAAAAAGAAGTAAAATGGAAAATATTTGCGAATAAAATGTTTAAGTTGTTGCGAATAAAATTTAAGAGCAAAATTATTCAAAAAATAATGTTAGATGCTTTTATCTTCATTTTGGAATTCTATTCGGATCGCCGATTGAAGATCATTCCGTATTTCCAGCAGAATTCTGTCTTCTTTCTTCAATTTTCTCAGCGTCCAAAATTTTTTTGATTGACCTTGGATATCGTTGAACGTTGATTGAATTTAGCTTTCAAGTTTCACCAAGATTCGACCAGATCCGCAATTATCTTCCCAAATCTGTCTGAATCTACCAGAATCAACTCATCGCTATCTTTTCTATACTAACTGAAAAAATCCGGAACAGTTTCTTTCAGCTTTTGAGTTTCATCAAGATTCACTCAGATTGACTCAAATCTGGTCGAATCTGTCCAAATGCAGCGCTACCCGTCTTATAATAATTTGAAAATTGAACGAAAAATCATTTTAGTTACCCAAATTCACCCGAATTTCTCGAATCTGTCTAAGTCAAAAAAAATCTGCTCGCATCTTCTGAAAATCGTCCGAAATAATCGCTATATTTCTTATAGCAACTGAAAAGCCTCGAAACAGTTTCCTTCACCTCTCGACTATCATCAAGATTCAGTCCAGATTGACCCAAATCTGCCTCAATCTATCGGAACCTAAAAACAAAAAAATCGATTTATTTTTTATCACCTGTTTACTCCTGAATCATGAATTCTCCAGAACAATTTTTCTCGCCTCAAAATAGAAGCACTCTCGAAAAATTACGGATTCTATCTCTCAATTTCTTCCATTGATTGTTTTTTGTATAAAAGATTTTTTTAAAAATGAAAAAACCAAGAAAAGTGAGAGAGATATCGCAACCGGGACTCGCAATTTGTTTCGAGATGGTATCTTCAAAGTGGCTCTTCGTCCTCGTCGAAGAAAAAAGAGTTGGCAGGAGGTCGGGGGGGGGGGTGGCACTCGAGAGAGAACTTGTGCATCGTGAAACGGCAATGGATAGGGAATGGTATATAACTCCCGGGCATCTGTGCCAGAGAGACAGAGACTCGCACACGATGGCGTGAGAGTGAGACAGAGATAGGAATACAGATAGAGAGAGAGCGAGAGAATTATCGGGGAAGGACGGAGACAGGAGAGGACAAAATGCCTGTAAGGTGGAATGAGAAAGGGTGGTGAATGGCAGAGACGTAAGACCCGTCTCAATCCGTCCAGTCGACGAGACGCTTTAGCGACTTTACTCCATCGTAATCAGTGACGCGCTGGCAAGGACATGAACTGGATTGGTCTGTCTCTTATTCCTTTATCTCTTCCACTTGGAACGCCCACCTCTATTTTCAGACTTTTCAGTATGAATGCTGGAAAAAAATGAGAAAAAAATGTGGATATTCACAATTCTTGAAATTTTGTATTAACTCTTGGATAAATTAATTTGAAATTAACAGAAAAGCGCTTGCGCAAGCGATAATGTCAATATTTTTTGGTACTTCGCATTGAAAACATTGAAATGGTGGGACGGAATATTCGCATTTGGCAAAATAATTAGGAAATTGACTACTTGAATGATTTTTTTGAGAAAAAGATGCTTTTAATTTCGAAAAAATTATCAATTCTTTTTTCCATAAAAAGTTTGATTATTGGGATCTGATAAACAGATGGCGAAAAAATTCTGAAAAATTCAGAAGAATGTGAAAAAAATATAATTTTATAATTCTTCAAAAAAAGTAGAAGATTCGTGTTTTCGCTTCAACAGGAACACTTCTTATTATTAAAAAAATAAACTGACAATTCTATCTCAAAAGATTTTCTCAGTGCGCCTATATTACCCCCACCATTCTCAATTTTTCTGATTTCTCATTTCATGATAAACATTTGAGGTAAAAGAAAAATTCATTAACATGTTTTACCAAATGGAATTAAAATGAAACGAAAAAATACTCAAGCATTTATGGAATAAAACGTTACACAGTGGAGATAATAAATCCTTAATACAGATCGGCACGCGATGCACCGCTCGTTAGGGTGATGCATAGCGGATCGTGGTGTCCTGGGGTGTGTGTATACGGTAGCATCTACCGGGATAACGTTCTTGGTTCGAACCAAGTTTTATACCTACATGGACGTTCGTAACACCTACAAAAAACCCTTGGGACTTCTCTTCCTCCCCTGCCCCCATCTGGGTTCTGTCCTCTTTCTCTTCCTCTCTGGTGTTATGGGATCTGTACTCCGTTTTAACGGAGAGATCTTAGATAACGAAAGATATTAATTGTGGGCATTGGCGCGAGATGCCGCAACCGATGTTATTCTCCTTCTGAATGTCCTCGTAACGGTTTGATACCGCGTATTAATGTGGCTCCTTCGCTTACACAAGATGACATCACTACATCCATCGAAATGAATAAATAATTTTGTATCTCCTAAAAATCCTGTATCTCCGTCAATTTTTCTCAGATCGACTTGAAATTTTCACAGAATATTCCTGAAATATGTTACTTGCATCCCAAATTTTCCTAAAAAATCGAAAAAAAAATTAAATAACCTACCTCCTCCCTCAACCGAGAAATCAAATTTTTTTCCTCAATCTTTTTATTTTCTTTTCCATAAATGTACAATTACTTATTTAAATGTAATTCTCGTTCTCAGTATGAGTAAAACAACGCTGTAGGTAGCAAAACTTAGTTGGTAGGTATAACAGGGTAGACGTTTAACATATTACCAGCTACCAGTGTTATTAATGCCGCTGTAGAGGTAAGCGTTGGAGTCAGTTTCTACCGTGGCCCACGTACACATAAACGTGTAAGGTGTTAGTGTGATGGCCACCCGTGGGTCCACTCTTTCGGCCATGCACCCCACTCTGTTCTTTACCGTCTTTATTTTTTTTCCTCTTCCTCATCTTCATCTCAGTCTTTCTCTCTCTGTCTTGCTCCCTATCCTCAAGCAACAAGACGCGTTTCAAATCCAGACAGGACGGTAACACAAGACTCGGAAATACATCCGAGAGTCACATATCTAGCTTGTGGGCACGGTGAGCTATTCCAAGCAACGAGTTATGTCTTCCTGTTTTATGTACCGTCCTCTCGCAGTGGCTACCTCACACTGTATCTCATTAACGCAGAATTTCAAAATAATATTTTATGGAAAAATAAAGAAAAAAATTTGTTAATTTTTTCTGATACACTGTTCGAAAAAAATTGAAATTTTATGGACAATCTGATGGTAATTTTCATGAGTGACGTTTAATTTGTTTTGAGGGAAAAATGGTCATGGAAATTCAAGTTTAGGTAAAATTCAAGGGAATTCATGAGTTTTTAGTAGAAGTAAAAGCCGAAATTTCATCCCTTACTTGAATTTTCAACTTCTGTCTCCCTTTCCTCTCTTTTTTCTCCCTTTTTGACCCGATATTAGAAAAATCTATGCTGCGAATATCGTCCGTTTTCTTCATTGGCGAAACCCACACAAATGGTTGGAAATTTCCAGACATATCACACCGGGTCGTCTTTTTCGTTGAGAATTTTGTGCTCTACGAAAAAAGTTTCTCAATAAATTCTCATAAAATTAACCGTTCTCGAGATGTTTTCAAAATAACTCCCACATGATTTTCCCCCTTATTCTCATTATAAGATCAATCGTTAAATGAAAATTAATTGGTTTTCTCCGATATTTTTTAATGTTGCAGGTATCACTACACGGAACAATACGCGCGCCACTACCCCACACGATCGCCATCACCGTCATCGTCGTGTAAGAATTACCAGGATCCATCGTAAAATGTACTGCCTCCCACGCAAACCGAGACGAATCACTCGGGCAAGACGTCATCATTTAACCCATTTGCTATCATCAAAGAAGATGATGAAGAGCAAAAAAACACCCACCTGGACGTCATTCAATTCTGTAAATAATTAATTAAGAAATTCAAAAAAGGGAAAACACAATAGATGAAAGAATAATTACAAACGCAGTGAGAAAAACACGCCATCTCTTGTGTGTGTGTTTGTATTGTGTGTGCGTGTATACGGTTAAAAAAAAAACATTGAAAAAATAAACAAAAATTAAAGGGGCGTTGACGTTTGATAATTATTGTAATTAACTTTATTATTACCAATTAATAATTAATTAATCATCACTGTATCATAAATAACATTGAAAAAATTACGTTGAGCATTTACAGCCGTTATTAAATTCCGTAGGGATTTTTTCGAATTGAATGAGTGAAGAAAAAAAATATGTATTGAATTTAATTAAAAATTCAATTCTACTGAGAATTATCAATTTAATGAAATTAAGAAAAAAAAATTCTCAGTAAAATTTCGTGTGTATGCGTGAAATGATACAGAGACGCAGGACTTCCGGAAATTTTTTTATTTCTGGAATTAGTGAACGGATGCACCTGACTCGTGTCCGAAAGTTAATTTCGGGATTTATTTACTTTTTTTTCCTTGAGGAAAAGGCGGCTCGTTAATTATTCTGTGGGTCGAGTTCTTACGCTCCCGGAATACGCGTCGCATGCGTTTGTACATAGAGAATTAGTATTATCTTTTTTCTTTAATTTTATTTTTATATTCTTTAAATCTCTTTCGTTCCATTCTTTTGTGGCTGCGTGCGCCCGTTGAATCGAAGAAGGGAGTAAAGGATCTTAAGACACAAGTGTATGCGCATGATCGCTATCGTAATGCGTGGGGGCACAGCGTGAGCCTCTCATTCGAGGACACCCACGCGACTGCCCAACGGGATATACCCTACCCATGTGGAAATGGTGGGGACAATTAATGAGAATGAAAAAATCAAGATAAGAAATTTAAAAAAATGATTTTATCGTGAAAAATAAAATTCAGTAGTGAAGTTGTAAAATGAGAAGTTGAGGAAAATTTGTTGTGCATTCTACTGCAAATATCTCAGAAACTAGTGGGTTTAGGGAAAATCGTCAGGAGAGCTGTTTTTTAGAGAATTTAATTCTCTGCAAAAAAGGTCTCGTGAAAAATTTTCGTCACCTTCATAATTTCTGCAGTTGATGTTTGGCAAATATTTTGCCATCCAAGTGAGGTACGGAAAATGTTCTTGATACCTTTTTTGTAGAGAAGAAGAAGAGTTGGAAAAAAGAATCATATAAAAAATTTCGTATCTGTCTTAGATTCCGAGATATTTCAAAAAAACCGAATTCCAACGGAAATCAACTTTGAATAATAATTCATTTTCTTTTCTTCGTTTGATACAGTCAGGTTGTTTATCATCTCCAGAACACGACAATGTATATTTTTATGCTGTAAATATAGAGATAGACTAACCGGAAGTTGAGTAAATGAAATAAAGAATTACGGGAGCAAGAATAGATAGCGTCTTTGGTACTCTGTAACATGTGATTGGATAAATTGTATGAATTTATCTGGTGAAAATTGGGTGAATTATTGTCGATGAATAAACGGTGGATGTAGTTAATAATTCTGTCTACTTTATTTTGCCCATGAATTCTTTTCTTTTTTCAGAGCAAAAAATTATGGACACATACCGTGGAGGATCCGATTTTTCAACTAAATTGGCGCATTTTTAACTAGGAAATTCAATGTTTTTTAATCACTAACTGAAGTTTTCAGAATTTATTATTAACTTCATAAATTCTAGGAGCATGAATTATTTCATCATACTCAGGATATTTTTTTAAGATCAACCAATTAAGATCCCCCCCCCCTAATCAATCAATATTTTCTTTTACGAATCAATATCTTCTTTTTCCGTGTCGTTTCTAAGCTGGGTCCTCCACGGTATTTTTGGATATTAATCTAATGATTAAAAAAAATGCAATACAATAATACGAGTCAATCGATAGATCGATCGAAACTTGAACCTGCGAAGAGGTTAAGAATGTACGTTTTTTTATTTATTTATTTTGTATCCTCACGATCCTCATCCAGGTGTTCAAGATGACGTTGTAGATAACAGCGGTTATATATTCCTCTATCCAGATACTTGAGACAGAGTGAGTCTTATGTATCTGCCTTGAGTCAGAGTTCCCAACTGCGATCGGCCAAGTGGACTCTCGTATTTCTTCTACATCTCGTTGCACACACCAACCCAGGTAATATCAAAACTATAGACTGTCTAACATAACCTGCTTGAGTACACTGACAGGCCGCACGTCATTACACGATGACTTTGCTAGTTCAATTTCTTTCATGCTGAGTCGAACTGAATGAAAAAAGATAGAATGAGTGGATGTGGTTGATTCTAAAAATCATGAAATTATGATTTTCGACAGAAATGTCTATGGATAAATTCGAACGATTTTTTGATTATTTTAATTTCATTTTTTTGTAATTCGTAAAATTTTCTACAGCAAAAGTTTCGCGATATTTTTCAATTACTTGCCGCAGCGTCGAAATTACCACCTCAACTTTAATCAAACATATTCTTGATCTCTTGACTAAAAAATGGCTTGATTCAAACCGGAGCTTAAATAAGGGGACCAGTCTAGGGTTAATTCACGGATTAGCCTATTCAGAGCCTCAAACGTTAGCGTCCTCTATGAGTCGAAGGTAGAGACTCAATTACGTTTGTTCTGCACGACAATGTATTATTCAAGGACATTGAGACCTGCCTACGATTTTTCTGCATAGATGGCGCATGATGGCAAGCACCCAAGCGCAATTAATCTCTGTATTGAGTTACTCACGGGTTGAAAATTCAAGATATTTAAGAATAATTATGAAAAATTGATGAAACCAAATAGATTGTTCATAATATGATTTAGTCAGAATGCGTAAAATTATCGAGAAATATGTATTCAGTGGTATTCCAACTGTTCGAAAACTAACCTTGAAATTCATCTTCCTGTCTACATGATGGACTGGATCGTGTAAAAATTCCTGGAAGAATCGGAGAAATGAATTTCCCAATAATTGTAATAGAACACTTATTTTAATCATCCCGAGGCATAAAAAAATGAATCCACCAAAAAAGGAATCCTTAGACAAGTGTGAAAATTACTGTGCAAAAAAAATCTAAAATATTTTTTTTTCAAATGAGAATGATGATTAAAGTGAAGAAACCGGCAATTTCCGAATTAGAAACAGTCACGAAGTGGTCGAGACTGCGGGTCGTCTCTTCACTTGGAATTCGTTTCTCTCTTTCTCACTCTCTTTTTTTCATTCTTTTACTCATCTCCTTTTACTTCTTATTTCTTTCACTACATTTCAAACTGCATCAGAGAAACTCGTTTCTACGAATAGCGCAGAGTCATCGGCTACCTGGTTAATTCTTAAAGAAGACGAGCATAACTGGACAACAACTAAGGTGCGAAAACGTACGGGTTTTACAAGCCAATCAGTGCATTCCAACGATTCAAAATATTAACAAGATTTTTCGTAGAAAAAAAATCGAAAAAACAAAGAAGTTTCTCGAACTTTTTGAGATTGCTCGTTTTATCTCATCTGTTCATCTATGATTTAAAAATCAGTCACTGTATGATTATCAGGAAATTTCATCAGGTATTCGATAGGAGAGTCGCAAAGAATGAAAATTTGGAAGAGCAAATAATATCATATAAATATTTTTCCATGCTGAAGATTTCATTTCTCAATGATTCAATATTTCTTTCCAATTTGTTGAAGTTTTCTTAATGATCAACAATCGCGAATTGAATGATACAGAAGGTGAATCGTCCAGTGTTCGAACGGATAAGATTCGACAATAACTCATATCGTCGCTTGAGTAACAAAGGGACGCAAAAGCTATCCTTATGTATAGCACTTACGCCCCTTTGTTACTAACGCGACGATATATCGCGAAAGTTTCATAGGCTTTCATTGAATTGATGAGCATTTTTGTTTCAAACTTATTATTAATAAAATCTTATTATGTTATAGAAATGTAGGATTGAAATAATTTTTTCATTTGAAAAAAAGACGACATGATGAATAATCATAAATAATATTTCATGCCTTCGGAGTTTCATCCAACCACCGTGATTTTCAATAACTTTGATAATTCATATCACATAAATAATAAACTCCACGGATGAAAATTATGAAAAAACTCCGAAAAATATAAAAAATATCATTTTTGATATAGCATAAAAAAATGAGTGATCAACTGTACTCGAGTACGCTGAGCTACTGCCTCAAAGTAATCCTCCATCGCCTCCACAATTCTCCCGTAGAAGAAGGGCAAAATTTCTTAAGTTCTACAAAAATTATGGAAACTCAGAAAAAAATGAGCAACAAAAATTAATGAATTAAGGAAGAAAGAATTGAATGAGCAGAGCCAGAAGAGGGGAATGGTGAAGAAAATTCTCTCCCAAGCGGGAAAGAGCCCGGAGGTACTAATTAATTACTGTGATTAATCAGAAAAGTTAGTAATTAGAAAGTTCCTTCGGAGAAATTAAAATGGCTGCATAGAGTGACGGGAATGAGAAGTGGGGGAGGGGTAACACACCCCGGAGGGATCTTGAGTATCAAAGTATACGGTAACTTTTCGGGGTAGCAGAGAAGAAGGAGAGGAAGAGGGGAACTGCAAACGTAGAAGCGAAGCAACATTGGAGTTTTCCGATAAACTCATTAATTAAAGAAAAATTCTGGGAGGAGATGGAGTTTATATACATTGCCTCGAGGCAAGTGAGAGAGTGAAGAAAAAGTAGTGGCAAAGAATTCTCAAACTTTATAAAATTATAATTCAATAATTTCTTTTTTTTTACCTCTTTTTATTCTTTCAATTCACGCGAAACCACAAGTTTTGCAATAAAAACGAAGTGAAGTATAAAAATGAGTAAAAAAAAAAATATTTAAATTATTTCTTCATTTTTGTCGCCCTCTGGGCACGCAATCGGGCCTCACTGGCCCATTGTTTCTCATCGATGCGGACGGATGCGAGAATTTGACTTCTCGTCGTGAAATAGTGGATGCTGAAAAAAGAAAGAGAGGGCAGATGAAAAAAAAGAGCGTGGCAAACAATTTAGTCACGCAACACACGCAAAGATATGTGTCCCAACGTTTTTGGTGGAAGAATTCGTCGACAAATTGTTCTGGTCTTTTACATGTCCCAAGTAAAAGGACATGGGGACGATAATTTTTTTTTCCTCAGTTTTCTTTTATCTTCATTTTATTTTTTTAAATACAATTATACTCAATCTTGTTTCGTGAAAAACTGAAATTATAAATAATACGGTGGACAAGTGTATGATTTTAAAACTTCAACGATAAAAAAAAATAAAGAATATACTTTCATAAATGACGAAATATTTCTTTTCTTTTTATTAACAAAAATCTTTAAAGAATTCCAGCGCAAAAATTCAGCTTCATTTATCCGAAAGAATCCATCAGTTTTTTTTTTACCGTCAAAATTATTATTATTTCATCAACGTAAGATGTATTTTTAATTTCACAAATATTGAGTAAAAAAATAGTAAAAATTCGTAAGAAAAAAAATCCTCGCTCCTTTTAAAAGCATCAATCGAAGTGTAAAGAGTTCGCGGGGAGTTTTTTATTTTTAGTCAATTCCTCCTGACTGAATTTCCATGAGTTTTTCCCACCCCGAAACTCATAGAAACACAGGTGATTTTTTTTTCTTAAAAAAAATAAGCGATGTAGAAATTAGTGAAAGCGGAAGGAAAAAAAACACGAGAAACATAACACAGAAGAGTCAGCCAGGCGAAATGTGAATGCGTGTGTGGCACTGCAGTTGGTCGAACCTGATAGTAATGTATCCACTCGGGCCAGGCAGTTTCACTCGGCTCCCTCTCATCCCTCCTCACTCTATTATTATTACTTTATATTTTTTTACCTTGACGCGACATTTTCATTTGCAGCACACAGCCGCAGTAGTTACGTTACTCTCATTCCACATTTCTCTCCAGTGCACGGAAAATATTTTTTTTCCACTCCACTAATATATCTATGTACAGAATTATTTTTTCGTAGAATTTGTTGTGTCACGAACGGTTCAGTAGACGAGGGACAAAAGGAACAAGGGAGAATTATTCACCATTACTATTTTTTTTCTCTCTGAATATTGAATTTATTTTTAAGTTAACATTTTACACGGGTTTATTAATCAGCGATTTTTTTTTAATCCGGGAATTGATTTGAAGTTTTCTTTCATCGATCACCCCCACCCATCATCATCATCATCACATCGCAACACATGCTGTCCCCACCCATCATCATCGCCAGCATCGGATCGCAGCACGCACCACCCGCACTCGGCATCGGCGTCATCATCACCGTCTTCATCATATTGCAGCACATGCTGTCCCCACCCATCATCATCGCCATCATCGGATCGCAGCACGTACTCGGCATTGGCGCTGCCGGCATCGTATTGCAGCACATGCTGCCGCCACCGCTACATCCTCCGCCACAACCGCCGCCACCGCCTCCGCCTTCTAAAATTAATTATTTATTGAGGTTTTTTTGGGGAATTATTCTGATTTATTTTGATACTTCAATTTTCTTTTAACTTACTCATTTTCATTTTCCCTCCTCCGCCACCGCCTCCTCCGCCGCAGCCGCCGCCGCGCATCTTCCGCCGTTTCATGCGTCCTCCACCCATCATGCATCCGCCATCTCAATAAAGAATAAAAACAATGGGGAGTTAGTAATAAATTTTTTTCTTCAGTTTTTATCATCGAAATGAAGAATGAGCGTTCGAAAATTGACGATTTTGGAAATATCTTGGAAAATATTGGGCTGAGCGAAAAATGTAAAGATGTAGAAATTGTGGGGATTCGAAATGGATTAAAAATGACTAACGAATGCTACTAATGTCTTAATTGAAGTTCATTGCAATCGCATTTATTCGGAAAGAAATATGGACAAAAGTTAAGTACACTGTTGAACGAATTTGGAAATTCAATATCAATATGGAGCATTCCACGTCAAATCGACCACTTTGAAACCCGACCCCTTTCGATTTGGCTGAAAATTTGTTATCGTTAATTTCGGAAAACGTTCCTCAGAATTTTTTAAAATTTTTTCACCCTCGATAACACATTTTGTACGCTCGATAACACAGAAAAATTCGAAAATTGTTGATTAGTTTCAAATTAATTGCTAATAATTCGGGAGAATTTACTGTATTTAACCTGAGGAAGTGATTGAACTATTTAAAAATTATGTTTTTAACTTGTGAATATAATTTTTCTCAATAAAATTTCAATGGTACTTACTTTGCGCGTCGACAGCGCAGATCAAGAAAACGATGAGAATAAATATTCCCCAATTAACCTTCATGTTCATCTCCTTCTCGGTAGGAACTGTACGTAGACTTCAAAGGATCCATCACTTTTATAGTCCTCATATTAATCGCAATGTCCTTCAGTGAAAATTACCTGAAGTACGTGCATCCATTTCTCCTAGGAAGTACCGAGGCCATTGATGATTAACTATTAAACTCATTGGCAAGCAATCAGTTTAATTGTGAAGTGTTGAGAGGAAGTCTGGAACGAAGCGGTATAATATTGAATTTCTTATCCTGCCACCTCATTCAGTTTCGCCTTCTCCAGAACGCAAGTAGGGAAATTCTAGAGCAATGATTCTGTAAGTGAAGTGCCAAAAGAAACTAACTATGAAAATATATTCGCGATTCATTCGGAAATATCTTCGAAACGTGGAAGTTTAGCGAATTATTTCGACGAAACTCCTTCGTCTAGAATTTCATGGACCACAAGGAATGACGAACGACAAATTTCTGCGAGTCTCATCATTTCTAACATATTTAACAAAGAATATAAATTGTGATTTCCTAAGGATGATGACACGATAAACCGCGAAATTAATTTGCAACTTGGATTGAGTAATTTCGGTACCTATATCAGTTGCACCCGTAATTTTTATTAGATAGGGAAATTCAGAATTATTTTTCTTCAGAACGTGATAGGATTTGATTTGGGGGGGGGAGGGCTTCAGGTTTTCAAGGCGGAAAAAGGCATATTTTCATGATTTTTTTGTGCAAATTTCTTGAGCACAGACATCGTCGCCCTAGAATCAAAGAGGCGTAAGTCCCATTTTTTCTTGCTGAATAATAAAAGGGCGTAAGTTGGTATCCTTATGAAAAACTGAATGTCGATTGAATTTTTGTAGATTTTCAAAAAATGGCACTTACGCTCTTTTGACTCTAGGACGACGACATAAAAAGTTCTGTCAACGAGCTCATTTGGTTCGGCACACATTTCAAAACGGTTAATTATGTTTCGAAACATGTTTCGAAATTTTTCAAAAAAAGACAAAGTTTGAATCATTTTGAAAAAAATTAGTTTTTTTGAAAAAGGGCATAAAAATTTTGAGATAGTGAATTTTCAATTTTATATCAACAGTAAATTGAGAAAATAATTTATACAGAAAGGAAAATGCATATAGAAGAAATTTGTAACATTAACACTTGACGATATTCTTACTTGTACCTATCGAAAATCTCAGAATAAGAATCAAATGAACATAACGTTACAGAACGTACGAATTTCATTGCAGCATCAGAACAGTCACGTAGCAGTGAGCTCACTGCGACGTTCATTCGGAACGTGACGGCGAGCCACAAAGTCAAATCACAAAGTCTTCGTGAGCTCACCACGACTTCGAGTTTCTACTAGGGATCTCTTCGTGAGTATGTTCATGATAACTAAAACAATTAAATATCGATATTCACTGATTGTTTATTACGGAATAATTAGTACACTGAGAGAGAAATTTCGATGAGTACAAAGAATTTTTGTTACATTTACCAGAAATTAACATTTTTTTTTTATTTCCAATGAAACAATTTCTTAGCGAAAAGTATTATTCTTGTTAAAATTACCATAATTCTAGTGTATTTAACAAAATTTTTCGTGGATGACACTACGCTTCCTTGTCAAGGCCTGTTTCTGCTACATTTATTGTTCGAAAAATCATATGTTTCTATCAGTGTAATGTTACATCTTCGAAGATTCCATTCATCAGCCCCTGCGCATCACTGGAGTGCGAGGAAGCCTTCCTGAATGAGAGAGTAAAATTGAAGAAATCATTTAGACGTATTCAATAATTAAACTTTTTTGTTCTTACCATATCCTCCCATGTTGCCACGGCCCATTCCGTTGCCTCCTCTCATACCGCCTCTCACTTGATTAAGAATATCAAAATAATTAACAGCGTCTTAAAACAATTTCGTTAAAGAGGAAACAATTCAAACTTTTTTTTCGTAGTTTCTGTCTCCAATATCTTCGAAACGAGTAACTTCAGAAAAAAACTCACTCATTTCGAAAATATTGCCAGAAGAATCTGCACAATTTTTTCGATTTCCAGAAAAAAATGAGAATGATAAAAATCACTTAGGGTATTGTGGTAGCTACATCTGATCTGATTGACGATTCCCATCCTTTTTTTGAATTGAATCAGTTGAAAGTTAAGGTCGTTGCAAAATTAGGAAATATCTCGAAATCATATATTTCAGTGCACACTGAAATTTTACACAGAGAAAAAAAGTTACTAGGATTCAGTAAACGATTTTCCGTGCGACAAAAAGTGATTGAAACAATAAATTTGTCATTCCATTTGAAAAATATTCCTTTGCAACAATGCAAATTTGCCAGCAGAAAATACATCTATTTGCGAGGATAAAAAATTACTGGTTTCAATCGTTTTTTGTCGCAAAAACAACGAATTACTAAATGCTCGTATTTTTTTTCCTAGTGTATGAAACTTTAACGCGGACTATACTTTTTCATTTAAAATAATAATGATTTCTCATGAATTATTTACAATTTTTCGCCAATTTATTCAAAAAAAATCGAGTTTCAAAAACAAAAGTTGTATATTTTTATTAATGTATATCTTATCGAAAATTAAACGAAAAATTTCGAACCGACCTCGATAGTAGCCACCAAAATACCTGAAGTTACTTTTCAAATACACTCACTCTGGCCTTGAGCAGTGCAGATAACTGCAATGATCAATACAAGTATGCTCCAGAGAAATTTCATGTTTCTTCAATTCTTCAATTCAAACTGTCTATCAGCCTCGGAGGACCTGCGCTTTTATAATACTCGCATGATTCAAAATATTCCACTCAACAAATTACATAAAATGCGCATTATGTTTTCACGTTTTCTCGGAAGCATCGGCGCTGTTAATTCATCAAGTGAATGTGAAAATCATTACATACCAATTAATTCTATTTACGAAGTTTGCAAGGGAAATAAGGTGGAAAATTTTTATGTGAATTATTTTGCGAACATCTCAGAAATTACTGGGTCTACGTGAATTAGTCAAGGAAATTCGTCTGTAGAATATCAAATTTTCAACGAAAAGTTATCTCAAGGATATCACGTACATGTAGAAAAATTCAAGAAAATAAAGAAGTGATGTCAACTAATAAATTTCAGGGATATCAATGTTTTCCATTCCGTGGCAAAACATCGACGGTCTCGTTTATCGAGGAAATATTCATAGAAAAATCGGAAATAATTCAGCAATATAGTTCAAGCCTTTCTGCAAAAGCTTCAATTTTTTCCACTTAAATCTCCTTTTAGTATTGATAGAAACCAATATCTATCTATGTTCTGAAGCGAGTTAGAAAGGCAAACGTAGGCTTATTTTCTTCATAATTCTTTCGACAGCAAAACTGTGTTATTACAGTTCTTCAGACTCATGAATTTTCGAGTTATTAATTGTTTTTTGTGCCAATTGTATTAGGAGTTATCAATGAACCAACTTCGGAGCTCACATCTCAGGATGCATCCGAGCGCTAGGACAGTTTGCCGTGCCGAAGGCCCGTTTTCGGGGGTTAAAAATATGAATAATATACCCTTTGGATTAAATACAAAATAAGATCAGCCAAATCAGATGCAGATACCATAATAATACCTTCAATAAAACAAGTCTATGCTAACGTTCAATGTGGTTTTATTGCAATATAATCAGTAAGTTTTCATTTTTCTTATTTTCAATAATATCTGCCATGAATTCAGTGATTCAGGATATCCAAAATTTAATTTCTTGTACATTTCTATATATATCCTATTTGTCCGCGACCACCGCCATATCCACCACCGTAACCGCCATTACCGCGTTGGCCTAGAACAATCAATCATCATTTCATGAAACAATTCATTTTTTTAATTATTGTTTCAAATCGTTATACTTTCTCATCATTACCATATCCATTACCGTATCCGTTGCCATATCCATTGCCCATGGGACGACGCATCTGTCCATATCCACCTCCATATCCATTGTTAAAGCGACCTTGACCTCCTCCTCTCCCATACCCTTTGACAACAATAAATATTGATAAACGAATTGAGCAGCCAGAAAAAAATGATTTGAATCAAATCTTAGTAAGATTTGATTCAAATCATTTGAATGC